>JAODXP020001838.1:0-5000 GCA_027497455.2 Sardinella longiceps | reverse complement strand
TGTACAATAGGTTTATACACATCATCCAGTAAGGCCCTAAACCTGCCTCCTGCTACAAGATGTTCTAATTTTAAAAGTTCTTGTAGCTTGTTCCTCTTTGTGGGGGCATAGAACTGAAAAGCCATCTTGCCAATTTCAGACTTAACTGTAGGACTTTCTAGTGAAAGATATACCTGGGAACGTGTGTTATGTGGATTGCATTTAATTTTCAAAAGTGAGGTGAGATAGGGTGGTAAATTTCCCTGTAGTGCCTTATAGATGAAGAGGAGACAATGTCTTTCTCTCCTGTAATAAAGAGAAGACCACCCCACATTCTGGTAAAGCTTGCAGTGGTGAGTTCTAAAACTATCACCAGTAATGAATCTTAAGGCACTGTGGTAAACCTTATCAAGCAATTTCAAAGTGGTGGGGGCTGCATGCATGTACAAAATATCACCATAGTCAAGGACTGACATTATAGTTGACTGTATAATAGTCATAATAGTCCTGTTTTCTTTTGAGAAGCAAGATCTAATTCTGTACAAAGCACCCAATTTAACTTTCACTTTCTTAGTAAGTTCAGTCACATGTGTTTTAAAAGAAAGTTTGTCATCTAACCAAATACCAAGGTATTTGTGCTGAGAAACCTGCTCAATTGGTGTACCATTATTGGAAAAAATGCTAAAGCTATGTGAATCACATTTCTTGGCCTTGGAAAATAACATAAACTTTGTCTTTGACACATTTAACACCAATCTGAGCTTTTGAAAAGATTTCTGAATACAGTCAAAGGCATGCTGGAGATCTGAGACGGCTTGCTCAATAGATGTTGCAGATGTATAAATAATGGTATCATCTGCATAGAAATTTGCACTGCCCTAATATAATATTGCTTAATAAATTATTGTTGTAATGCAACAGGAACAGAGTTGTGTTTGAAGGCATTTTGTAAAAAATAGTAATGTGGTATGAAATGCTTATTTGAGATGGCTTTTTGACCTAAACCAAGCCATGCTGGAGAGCAATAAGGCTATTTCATTGGGCAAAACTTGCATACTGCTTAGCAGCAGCTCATTCAAATAAGCCCATTTTCAGTGAGTACAACGTGGTGGGTGTCATATTTGTCATGAGGAGTTTCAAACCAATCGGAATAATGAGTTACGTCATGGGGGTGGGATGCATCCTCTTGCAGCCGAGAAAAAGGAGATGCGGGTTTTGGCTGCAGGCGCCTTGATACAGCGAGTTTTGAGTGACGTGTTGTGGGCGTATTTTGGTGACACATTCACAAGTTTGGTGAAGTCAGCCGGAAGTCGGACACAGCGTCTAACCACAATGCATCGCTTGGCTGCAGGCGCCTGTAGGCGGCTTTACATGTTGAATACGCCTATTTACTGAATGTGGGGGTGCCAAAGTCTACTACTACACACTACAACTACTGAATGTGGGGGTGCTGCAGTCTACTGGTACTACACACTTTTGCTTAATTTACACTTCCCCAGGTCTTCAAGAAACCGGTTATATTCCCCAGAGTAAGAAAACAATCGCATAAACACATGTAGCCGGTGGCGGTCCGAACCGCACACGGGTCTCGAACCCGCCATTCCGCAAGCTACAAACTCCCGGCGTGGGAGTGGGACGCTCTAACCAACTGAGCTAAAAGCCCGAGCTTCTAACTAAGCGTGTTAGAAGCGCCCATGGAATTGGGTGATGAGGATTTACACGTACTACCACCGAGCTAGCTGGCCTCTGTTACACTCACCCTCCAAATCCTCACTCCCATCCGGGTCACGGCACCAATGTAGCCGGTGGCGGTCCGCACCGCACACGGGTCTCGAACCCGCCACCCCGCAAGCTACAAACTCCCACCGTGGGAGTGGGACGCTCTAACCAACTGAGCTAAAAGCCCGAGCTTCTAACTCAGCATGTTAGAAGCGCCCATGGAATTGGGTGATGAGGATTTACACGTACTACCACTGAGCTAGCCAGCCTCCATCACACACAAACATCATAAACGGCTAAGAAAGGCGGTGACAATTAATCACCATGTCACAGTTTTATCAAAGATCTTTGAAGGGAGCAACATCGTGGCAGATGGCCACAAACGTGAAGTGTTTTGGTCTGCATAGCAGCAGTGTCACATCACGTCACATCATTTACATTTTCCCTTAAGAAATTATAGAATGATATTAATGTATGTGTGCCATAATATTGTCTGTGATCATTAATGAAACCAACAAATGACAATTCAATCGCTCCCCTGCAAAACTATTTTGTATGAACCAAGTGTGCTTTTTTGCTTTAGACAGAGAGGGTTTGTTTGGCAATTACCATGACGACATAGCTATATGCTAACTATAAGCTGGTCGTTTTGGACTTTGCTCAAACCTAACTTTGCTCAAACCTAACATTGTATAAATGTAAAACATTACGTTAGCTAGATCGCTAGCGTTAGCTCGCTAACAACATGGGATTTTAGTAGGCTATCTACTGCCTGGCAGCAAAGTCCATCTAATAGAAAAACCAACATGTACAACATTAGGCTTGAAATCATGTTAAATACTTACAGAATATGAGAAATACATGCCAAAAAAAGAAGATAACTCCAAAAAGATGATTTATTGATAAAAGTCACACAGAAAACCACAGTGGTGCCCTTCTGAAAATAGAACTACTACGCACGAACGTAGGTGCTTCTCGTTTGCTCCAACTGTCTTTGGTGCTAAAGCTCCGGTTATGGGTGGTTACACAAATGTCTGAAGACAGAGTTCTCCGACATCTCCACCTTGCCCGGAGTTCTTGACATTCTCCGTCTTCACCTTCGGGTAAGTGTAACTGAGAGGTGCAACCATGTGCGTCTTTGTGGTTATCAGAGAAATGACTACTGAATGTGGGGGTGCTGCAGTCTACTGCTACTACACACTTTCACTACTGAATGTGGGGGTGCTGCAGTCTACTACACACTTTCACTACTAGAATGTGGGGGTGCTGCAGTCTACTACACACTTTCACTACTGAATGTGGGGGTGCTGCAGTCTACTACACACTTTACTACAACTACTGAATGTGGGGGTGCTGCAGTCTACTACACAATTTCACTACTGAATGTGGGGGTGCTGCAGTCTACTACACAATTTCACTACTGAATGTGGGGGTGCTGCAGTCTACTACACACTGTCACTACAACTACTGAATGTGGGGGTGCTGCAGTCTACTACACATTTTCACTACAACTACTGAATGTGGGGGTGCTGCAGTCTACTACACACTTTCACTACTGAATGTGGGGGTGCTGCAGTCTACTACACACTTTCACTACAACTACTGAATGTGGGGGTGCTGCAGTATACTACACAATTTCACTACTGAATGTGAGGGTGCTGCAGTCTACTGCTACTACACAATTTCACTACTGAATGTGGGGGTGCTGCAGTCTACTACACACTTTCACTACAACTACTGAATGTGGGGTGCTGCAGTCTACTGCTACTACACACTTTCACTACTGAATGTGGGGGTGCTGCAGTATACTACACAATTTCACTACAACTACTGAATGTGGGGGTGCTGCAGTCTACTACACACTTTCACTACTGAATGTGGGGGTGCTGCAGTCTACTACACACTTTCACTACTGAATGTGGGGGTGCTGCAGTCTACTGCTACTACACAATTTCACTACTGAATGTGGGGGTGCTGCAGTCTACTACACACTTTCACTACAACTACTGAATGTGGGGGTGCTGCAGTCTACTGCTACTACACACTTTCACTACTGAATGTGGGGGTGCTGCAGTCTACTACACACTTTCACTACTGAATGTGGGGGTGCTGCAGGCTACTACACACTTTCACTACAACTACTGAATGTGGGGGTGCTGCAGTCTACTGCTACTACACACTTTCACTACTGAATGTGGGGGTGCTGCAGTCATACTACACACATTTCACTACTGAATGTGGGGGTGCTGCAGTCTACTACACACTTTCACTACAACTACTGAATGTGGGGGTGCTGCAGTCTACTGCTACTACACACTTTCACTACTGAATGTGGGGGTGCTGCAGTCTACTACACACTTTCCTCACTACTGAATGTGGGGGTGCTGCAGTCTACTGCTACTACACACTTTCACTGCAACTACTGAATGTGGGGGTGCTGCAGTCTACTACACACTTTCACTACTGAATGTGGGGGTGCTGCAGTCTACTACACACTTTCACTACAACTACTGAATGTGGGGGTGCTGCAGTCTACTGCTACTACACACTTTCACTACAACTACTGAATGTGGGGGTGCTGCAGTCTACTGCTACTACACACTTTCACTACTGAATGTGGGGGTGCTGCAGTCTACTACACACTTTCACTACTGAATGTGGGGGTGCTGCAGTCTACTGCTACACACACTTTCACTACAACTACTGAATGTGGGGGTGCTGCAGTCTACTACACACATTTCACTACTGAATGTGGGGGTGCTGCAGTCTACTACACACTTTCACTACAACTACTGAATGTGGGGGTGCTGCAGTCTACTGCTACTACACACTTTCACTACTGAATGTGGGGGTGCTGCAGTCTACTGCTACCACACACTTTCACTACAACTACTGAATGTGGGGGTGCTGCAGTCTACTACACACTTTCACTACTGAATGTGGGGGTGCTGCAGTCTACTACACACATTTCACTACTGAATGTGGGGGTGCTGCAGTCTACTACACACTTTCACTACAACTACTGAATGTGGGGGTGCTGCAGTCTACTGCTACTACACACTTTCACTACTGAATGTGGGGGTGCTGCAGTCTACTACACACTTTCACTACTGAATGTGGGGGTGCTGCAGTCTACTACACACTTTCACTACAACTACTGAATGTGGGGGTGCTGCAGTCTACTGCTACTACACAATTTCACTACTGAATGTGGGGGTGCTGCAGTCTACTACACACTTTCACTACTAGAATGTGGGGGTGCTGCAGTCTACTCACACACTTTCACTACAACTACTGAATGT
>JAODXP020001837.1:0-2500 GCA_027497455.2 Sardinella longiceps | reverse complement strand
CCAGGTCAGATGGGCGACTTTGTGGATGAGCTTGACACTCTGCTCTCTTCCATCCCAGAGCATGAATGTCCCATGCTTGTTCTTGGGGATATGAACATTCATCTAGGCAAACCTACATCTGCAGACTTCCTAGCTCTGACTCACTCATTTGAGCTACAACGGGTCTGCAGCACTCCAACACACAAGGCAGGTAAGGAACTTGATCTCATTTTTACAAGACACTGCAACACAAACTCTCTGGAGGTCACTCCTCTACATCTTTCTGACCATTATTTCATTCAGTTCAAGGTAAGTCTACCTCAGCAACCCTCCGCACCTGTTCCTACGGTTTCCTTCCGTCGCAACCTTCGCAACCTCTCTCCTGCTAACTTTTCATCCCTTGTAGCATCTACGCTTCCGTCTCCTTCCGCTTTTCTTCTCTCCAGGTCGATGAAGCCACAGAGTCACTCTGCGCTACGCTGAGCTCCTGCCTGGATCGCCTGTGTCCTCTGACCACCAGGCCTGCTCGATCCACTCAATCTCACACATGGCTAACTGACTCTCTTCGTTCAATGCGCACCGACCTCAGAGCCTCAGAGAGGAAATGGCGCAAGACCAAGGACCCTTCAGATCTGACAAAATTCCAGGCATTGTTAGAATCCTTCTCATCCAGCATCACTTCTGCAAAGAAGGAATTCTACCAGGACAAGATCATCAACGCTACAGACACCAGGAAACTGTTCTCCACGTTCAAATCTCTACTGAACCCTCCACCACCGCCTCCTGCAACCAACCTCACAGCTGACACCTTTGCTGAATTCTTCACCGACAAAGTAGCAGCAATCAGCAACAGATTCTCGGACCCACCTATACAGATGACTTCACAAAGGCTTCCTCCTGCTTCATTCACTTCATTTGCTTCTCTATCAGAAAACGATGTGACTAAGCTTCTCACAAGCAGTCGTCCGACATCCTGCCAGTTGGACCCAATTCCAACCACTCTTCTACAGGACATTACTCCTACAATTGTGAAGGCAACCACTCATGTTATCAATGCTTCACTAACTTCAGGGACATTTCCCACCACCTTCAAGCAAGCTCAGGTAAGACCACTGCTCAAAAAACCTTCTCTCTCTCCCACGCAAGTGGAGCACTACCGACCTGTCTCTCTTCTTCCTTTCCTGTCAAAAACCATCGAAAGAACAGTCTTCAAACAAGTCATGGAATTCCTCACTCAGCATAACCTCCTGGATTCCAAACAATCTGGCTTCAGAAGTGGACACTCAACGGAAACGGCACTCCTCTCAGTAACAGAAGCTCTTAAAGAAGCCAAATCAGCAGGACAATCGTCAGTTCTTATTCTACTTGACCTATCAGCAGCGTTTGATACAGTCAACCATAGAATTCTTCTGGATAAACTTAGAAGCATGGGCGTCGGCGGCAAAGCGCACTCCTGGTTCAAATCCTACCTCACTGGACGATCATTCAATGTGTCATGGCTTGGCAAAACCTCAGCAAAGCACTACCTTACCACAGGAGTACCCCAAGGCTCAGTACTGGGGCCCCTCCTCTTTGCTTTGTACACAACAACACTGGGTCCAGTCATCCACTCGCATGGCTTTTCCTACCACTGCTATGCAGATGACACCCAGCTTTATCTGTCTTTTCCTCCTGGTGACTCTACAGTGACAACACGGATCTCTGACTGTCTCTCAGACATATCTGCATGGATGAAAGACAACCACCTTCAACTAAACCTCTCAAAAACGGAACTGCTGATCATCCCTGCCAAGCAAACCCTGCACCACAACATCAGCATTAAGATAGACTCTCTATCTGTTGCTCCTACCAAGGCTGCAAGAAACCTAGGCGTAATAATTGATAACCAGCTGACCTTCACGGATCATGTTGCTGCTGTTGCTAGGTCGTGCCGTTTCTCCTTATTCAACATTAGGAAAATCAGGCCGTACCTTACTCAACATGCGACACAGCTCCTGGTTCAGACGCTGGTTATCTCTCGTCTTGACTACTGCAACGCTCTTCTAACAGGTCTACCAGCGTGTGCAGCAAAACCACTATTGATGATCCAGAAGGCTGCTGCACGCCTGGTCTTCAACCAGCCAAAGAGAGCACATGTCTCTCCACTGTTCAGGGAGCTCCATTGGCTGCCCCTGGCTGCTCGCATTAAATTCAAGTCACTAATGTTGGTATACAGGGTACTGGAGGGAACTGCTCCAGTCTACCTGAAAGACATCATCAAACCATATGCTAACCTCCAATCGCTCCGCTCAACCAAGGATCGCTGTTTGGAACGACCAGCACCGCGCACAGGTCAATCTAGGCTCTTTTCATGCATTGTTCCTAACTGGTGGAATAGTCTCCCCAAGACTATTAGAACAACAGGCACTCTTTCTACTTTCAAGAGACTCTTGAAGACCCAGCTCTTTCAAGAGTATCTCTTGTCCTAATTCGTTAAATTACTTGGAATGCACTGACCAAGCACTTTAAACTCTAGCACTTG
>JAODXP020001836.1:0-26321 GCA_027497455.2 Sardinella longiceps | reverse complement strand
TGAGATGGCCGTTGCTGATGACCAGAGGACTGCTGATGACCAGTGCTGCTGCCACTGCTGCTGCTGCTGGACCAGCCTGCAGGGGGCGTCTGCTGGTTGGGGTACGCCGGAGTTCCCCGCAACGTATCCCAGGGTCTCTGCTGATGTCTGGCAGGAGTTTCCATTGGGTCAGGAGTGTGGCGGCGGTCATCACTGGACCTGGTCCTCGACCTGTCCCTAGTCTGATCATGATTAGAGTGCCTGAGATCATGGTCATCATTTGGATAGTCGTTGTCTCTAGTCCTCGACCTATCCCTGGTCTGACCATGGTTAGAGTGCCTGAGATTGTGATCATCAGTGGGATAGTCGTTGTCCCTGGTCCTTGACCTAGTGTGGCCATGATGAGACTGCCTGAGGTCGTGATCTGTTGACTGCCGTCTGCTTGCACTATGGTGGCCATCAGCTGGACGTGACTGATGTCCTTGACCAAAGTCATTGCGGACATGTCGGTCACTTCTGGGAGTTGCATGACCGTATGGTGGAGGCTGTCTGGTTTCAAGAACGTCCGGCTCAAACGCAGGATTGACATGCGAGTGGTCAGTCTGTATGAGACTATCCCTGTGGTGATTCCGATCGTACCTCGCTAGCGTGCTCATGTTATTGTGGGCTAACGTGTGTGCTTCTGGGCCACTGATGGTATTAACTTCCTGTCGCCCAGGGGAAGGTGGTGGGAAAGTGTTCAGGTTCACATTGACAGTTTGAGGCTGAGTGTTGCCATTGTGGTGGTCAGCCATTGGCAGAGTATTCAGGTTGACATGAACAGTGGGCTGCGAAGGACCAGACTGGGTTTGACCTGTCTGTATGACAACATTTGGATTCTGCTGCCCAGGGTTTGGAAATGAACCGTTATTTTGCTGACCGCTATAGCCATTGCCAATGCCGTTAAGGTTCCCGTTGGTGACTGAGTTTCCATGACGATGTAGGGTGCCGTTACCGAGGTGACCGTTCTGTTGAACTGCGTTGTTTGTGTTGCTGTTGTGAAGTCCATTCTGTTGCAAAGTGTTGGTTCCATTTGGCTGGTTGTCAGGTGGGCGGTGTGTGTTGGGGTTATGCAGAGGGGGATCGGGCGCCGTGTCGGCTCGGATATTAGCTGGAGGTGGACGAGCCTAGAATCAGATGAAAAGCATGAAGTAGTTACTTTTTGAAATGATGAAGCAATGGGTCACTCTTGGGGCCCTCATATGAATGATGGGCAAATGGCAAAGTCTTAAATCTAAGTAAAGTTAATAACTATCTACGTAGATAGTCACTAGCTTCATACGTACACAAAATGGGCCAAAAATCACACAGTGTATATTTGCCATTAGCTATAGGAAAAATGGAAAATGTTAGAAATAGAAACAAATAACAAACATATACACAGACACACACACACACACACGCACACACACACACACACACCCAGTTATCAGTAGAAGATATCAGTACACACAGCACTTCAGAGACTAAAAACCTTCAAGGCAGTTTGAGTCTTACCACAGGATCTTGACTTGTCTTCTGGAGACTGACGGCATCTCGTAACCTTCTATCCACTGAGAGTCAGAGAACAAGTTACACATGAGGTTACATACTGTATGAAGTTACATACTGAATAGAGCTACATAAATGTGTTTGTGTTTCACTTTTACTGACCTTAGTAAAGCTTCAGTATACACAACAGAAAACATGAAACATGAAACACTATTATTACCAAAAGTAGGAGTTTTATTTACAGAGACCCATCAGTCTAATTAAAATTAATTCCCAAGCCCATCCGAATAAGCATGCATGTAGGCCAAGGTTAGGTTACAGTATGTGTTCATGAAAGTGGTGTCCAGGCCCTGATAGACTGGAGCACTGGATGGATGGATGGATGGATGGATGGATAGATAGATAGATAGATAGATAGATAGATAGATAGATAGATAGATAGATAGATAGATAGATAGA
This sequence comes from Sardinella longiceps, assembly GCA_027497455.2. Taxonomy (NCBI): domain Eukaryota; kingdom Metazoa; phylum Chordata; class Actinopteri; order Clupeiformes; family Clupeidae; genus Sardinella; species Sardinella longiceps. The sequence continues at coordinate 24,353 of JAODXP020001836.1, read as the reverse complement.
TGGATGAAAGGATGGATATACAGTATAGATGGATGGATGGATAGATATATAGATAGATGGATGGATGGATGACGAAAGGATGGATAGATGGATGGATGGATTGATAGATAGATAGATGGATGGATGGATGGATAGATGGATGGATGGATGGATGGATGGATAGATAGATAGATAGATAGATAGATAGATAGATAGATAGATAGATAGATAGATAGATAGATGAATGAAGGGCACATACTGTTTCTCTGTCGCAGTAGCACTATGATGATGGCGATGATGATGACGATGACCAGGAAACAGGCGATCACTATTCCCGCCACAGCTCCACCACTAAGGCACGTCGCTGAGAAACAGGAAACACAGACATTAATCTGACAACAAGACAGTCTGACCTCTGACCAGAGTTAGATACACACTGTACACACACACATACACACACACACACACCAGGATGCCCAAATGGAAAACTCTTATGCAAAGACAATGAAAGTTGTCAAAGGCAAGTTTGATGAATCAGCCAGGTTTATGATTACAGTATCAAGCCAAACGATCCAAGCGTCTAATATTGCATGTTTGCCCAGGTACTTTTAAAACTGTAATTCGTTTATAAAAAAAAACATTGAGGAGAAGCGATTGCAAGATTATGTAACTTTTTTAAGAAACTTTTCTTTCTAACATTAGATTCAAAATGACGCTTTTGCACACCTCTGTAGTTTGACAGGTGCGTAGGATATTATCCCAGTGGGGTTGTCATTCAAGTATAAAGAAATCCCGCACTGTCCAATCCAAAGTTTCGGTCATCCGACCTTCTTCAGGTAAAGTGTAAACTTAACCTGAAGAAGGTCGGATGACCGAAACGTTGTATTAAATTTTGTTGGTGGAATGGACAGTGTGCGGGATTTCTTTATACTTGAAAAACATTATAATAAAGGCATGGATTTGAAATCCATAGAAGACAAAACACATCTGATATCGTCCACTAAGTAAAAGTATCTCTGAGATCTGAGAGATGTTGACTCACAGACAACAGACACTTCCGTCTCCTGCTGAGAGGATCCTCCAGTGATGGAGTTCTGCGCCACGCAGACGTATCGGCCACTGGAGTCGGTGGACGACAGCTGCAGACTGAGCGTGCCCGTGTTGGACTGGCTGGACGAGACCGCCTCGCCGTCGTGTTGCCAGGTAAACGTGGCGGGAGGAAGAGACTGTGAGGCACAGGTGATTTGGAACGCCTGACCCACAACGCCATCCCCTCCCCCCACACAGTCCGCCGAGTCCTTCGTCAGTGTTGGGGTGTCTGGGCCATCTACATGCACAAAACAGAGGATACTCACTTTATACCTTCATCAGTATCAGGGTGTCTGAGCCAGCCACACCACACCTTGGCAAACTAAGGCCCGGGGGCCACATGCAGCCCGTGGAGCCTTCCCAAAATAGAATAATCTCTCATTTAGCCTAATTGACTTATATTATTAGCCTGATTTATCAAAATTGTTGTATTCATGACTTACATGATACATCAGCGCCCAGATTGACTCAAAAATGTCCTCCACATTCACACTTAGTGGCACAGTTGTGTGTTATATTTACTAAATGACAAAGCCGCTGTTAGCCTTCCACAGCATTCAACAGGACATTATCAGCACATCTGTTTTTCCTGACAGAGGAAGGAATATGAATACACTATTCAGTGTTCAAGCATTGCTCCTGTCAAAACTGAGAGGCCATGCGGTTATACCACATGAGAGAGAAACAGATGGGGGAAATAAGCTGTGGTTAGGGCTGGTAGTGTGACAATGCACTGACCACGTCACTACTAGTTGGCCAGTGTTGGACGCCGACTCACAACACAGCAAATGTCCTTTTGCACTAAAGTGTTAGCAAACCTGATACTAAAACCAAAATGATACTAATCTCTTTAGTTAACTTTACTGTAGTTGAGGTTGGGGGCGAAGGCTGCTGAAGACAAGGTGCATTAGTATCCCAGGAGAGTCAATGCATTGATTAACTCCAAATGAAATGGATTATTCGCTTAAAGGAGACATAGAATGGAAAAACACTTTTACATTGGCTTTGATGAATTAAGAGAGGTTGTGCATGGTCAAAGAGCTAACATGAACATGAGGCATGGTTCTGCCCCCTTTCATAAGGAAATCTTACATTTAGAAATGGTCACTAAAACATGGGCGAATTAGAACAAAGCCTACAAGTGATGTCAATTAGCACAAAGCCATTGCAGTTCAATTGAGGTGGCCAAAGTGGGGCGTTATTTAGGCTAAAAACCCATTTTAATACACATCTTATATATGAGATTTTAATTAGACTTGTAAAATATCACTTGATCTTATTTTTGACAAAATACAATTGAATATATTGTATTTTAACACTCAGAGAACAAGGTACAATACTCAATTAATTCCTTCCATGTCCCCTTTAAATAATCAGATTATTCATGTCCATGTAACCCATGATGCAACCACACTCACTGCTGTATTTTACTCACAGTAAATGGTGAGGCTGGTCCTTGTGGTCTGGACGCTGACGGGGTTGCTAACGGTGCAGCTGTAGTCGCCGGTGTCGTCCCTCCTGGCGGGGTTAATGGATAGGGTTCCCCCAGAGATGGTGATGCGGTCGCCGGAGGTGAGAGCGGTGTCTCCCTTCCCCCAGGCCACGCTGGTCTGAGTGCCAGCTGACCACGTGCACCGCAGGGTGACGTTCCGACCCTCCACCGCCACCGAGGGAACCACACTGAGACTCACATCTGCCACAGCAACTACAAGAGCAGCACAAAGGAGAGAGAGGCAAGTTGAAGCAGAACCATTTGATTGAGGAACGGTTCTTAAAGAAGGAGAACATCCGTCTAGCCCTTTGGTTGTCAAAATGAGGAAATTATGAACATTGCCGGGGGAATGTGAGGAACTGGAGAATATTTGTGTTTCCTTTTCTGTCATATCTAGCAATGCCTTCCTTTATGGACTGTTGATCATGTATACTAGTATAGCCAGTAAATAACCTCATAAAAGAAACATCTGGATCGGATAAAAGACTGATTCCTCACCAAACACCCTTCATCTCCACCTTCATCTCCAAGGCAGTGTTCAGCTGCTTTAGAATGCTATAGACAGTAGTAACCCAATAAATGAAACATCTGGATTGGATAAAAGACTGATTCCACACCAAACACCTTCATCTCCACCTTGGCGGTGTTTGTCTGCCCTAGTATAGAGAGTAAATAAACCCATGAAAGAAAGATCCTCCCCCGAAAAGACTGATTCCTCTCCAAACACCTTCATGTCCACGGAGGCGGTGTTTGTCTGCCCTAGTATAGAGAGTAAATAAACCCATGAAAGAAAGATCCTCCCCCTAAAAGACTGATTCCTCTCCAAACACCTTCATGTCCACGGAGGCGGTGTTTGGCTGCCCTAGTATAGAGAGTAAAAAAACCCTTAAAAGACGGACTCCTCACCAAACACCTTCATCTCCACAGAGGCCGTGCTTGGGGTCAGTCCGGTGGAGTCGGTGGGTGCCACGGTAACGCTGTAGTTCCCGGCGTCCCGCATCTCTGCAGCGTTGAACCGGAGCTGAGTGGCCGTTAGAGTGACGCGATTCTGGTAATTGCTGTTGATGGCAGCCCCTGCGGAGGTCCAAGCTCCTATCGCCCCTCCGCCCGGGGCGACCCATTGTGTGGAGAAGATTTCGGAGGTGACGATGGAGAACTCCGCTGGTTGTCCAGACGTGGCCAGGACTGGGTTAGTGGTGAAGGAGATCTGCACTGGGCTCTGAGTCTGCACACACTTCAGCAGGGCTGAGGCACACACACACAGACACAGACAGAGAGAGAGTTCAAATTTACATTCACAAATTTCAAAATACACACACACACACACACACACACACACACACAGACAGAGAGAGAGAGTTCACATTTACATTCAAAAATTAAAAAATACACACACACACACACACACACACACACACACACACACACACACACACACACACACACACACACACACACACACACACACACACACACACACACACATACACACACACTACAGACACTACAAAGAGGGATTGTTTATTCATTCAAATTCAGGGAACAGACTGGAGCAAAGATATTTAGCTAACAGGAACCATTGCTGCCCATACTCTAGATAATTCTATTTGAAGTAGCCTAATACATTTAAGTTCTCCACCTAAAAGATCCCAACAGATTGATTTCTGAAAACTGAAAAATAAAAAATGACTCCTGATGTAAGTAAAACTGTCTGACTTTCACCCTAAGCTATAAATGTTAAAGATAAACAAGTCTGGCCACGCCTACAGAGAGATAAAGACTAGGAATGTCCCGAACTCCCATACGGCCATTCAAAAGACAAGAATGCAAGTTAACTGGTTGTGTGTGTGTGTGTGTGTGTGTGTGTGTGTGTGTGTGTGTGTGTGTGTGTGTGTGTGTGTGTGTGTGCGTGCGTTTTTTTATTTAAAATGGTTTCTTACCCTATATTGTTATCCTATCCCTACCCAGTGAAACACAGCGAAGCGAAGCCTACAAAGTTAACGTTATCTTCACATCAGTCAGGAAGGAAATGTGGTGATGGAAATGTGATGGGACTTACCAAGGAGAATAATAACAGGAAAAGGCGTTGATGAAGGGGTCATTTCAGCCAGAGTGGGCTACGGACAGAGAGCTAGGAACCTTTGCTGCGGCAGCCAAAACAGCCTAGAATATAAAAATATATTTAAATTATACAGGTGGTGAATTATATTTATTCATTTATTTCTCAGACACTGGAATGTTTCTGTGGACACTGGTGGATTTAAAGGAAAGGTGAGCTAATCTGTGAGAGACTAACTAACAGTCAGGCATGAAAACAAACTGATGTGTTTACTCTGGTTATAACGTTACTGTACGCTCTGTCTCAAAGCCAAATGCATGATCTTCACAGCTAACAACACCAGCTCTCACTTATCCACCATCACTGCATGTTTCTGCTCCATATAAAACAGTAATGACTCACCAGTCTGCTTCTTTCTGCTTCATTATTGTGCTCAGATGGACAGTTGGGTTTCAGCTCAGGATGGCTCCATGATCACTCCCATGGTCTCAGCACTTCCTGTTTAACCTGAAACTCCTTGGAGGAAGCCACACCTGAGCTCTTAAAGCGGCAACAGCACAAAAGTGGGCGGGGCCCACCAGGTCACATGGGTGGAGAGTAGTTTCACTGTGATTACTGTCAGCGTTCCTGGCAAGGTTCCCTGAAATAAAACGAATGCTATAAATAAAAAAAATAAATATTATTCCTGTCTTGAATGCTTGAGTGTGCTGAATTTGAAGACTGATATTCCATGTGATGTAGACTTCTCTCTTCTCATCCACATTTTAAATCACCATTGCTTATCCACACTCACCTGCACTCACTCACGTGTCTTTGCATTTATCATTCCAGTCCAGTAGCCTATATCTATCAGTAATGGAGTCATTTTTGCCATTTGTAAGGCGAATGCCACAAGTAGCCTACCTTTACTGTGTACAACACTTTCACCAGTTTTTGATGAGCTAAATTTCTTTTTGTTGTAGTTCCTGTTGTCTATGTTCACAAATGTGGTAGGCTAACTGAGTAGAACTATGCTTACTTTTTACTGCACTTTTCTTTTGTTTTGTTTGCTTATTTATCTTCTGTTTCAAGTAGTTCTTGTCTTCTTTGAGGTGTTACAGTATAAAACATATAGTATATAACAACTCACTTTATTCCAAGTGCTCAATAAATATAAAATATATATCTCAAGTTTTCAACAAATATATAATATCCCACTTTATCCCAAGTGGTTCAGTATATAACATATAATATTATCATCAAACCAATAATTCTTATTTTCTATTTCATACTCCACCCATAGAAACACAATTAATGTTTTTTAACCATCAGTCCTGACTGGATAGGTCTGTAGATCAATTGACTATTGTAAAATCCAAGGCCATGTCCAGTGGTCACGGCCATATGGTTTCTGTTTTGCATCTCTTGTCATTCCATCAGCCTGAAGTGGTTTGAGGTCCAGTCTCTAAACTATCTGTCTTTACCGTTTTTCTCCAGTAAGGGGCACCATTGCTCCAGAGATGGGGAACAGTGGTAGTCAGCGTCTGCCTTGGATGATCTCTTTGGTCCTGCTTTTGTGTAAGTCACATTTGACCCTCTAAAATCATTATCAAAGGTACAGTTAGACGCCCTCTTGCCCCAGTCAGCCCCTTGTCATGTCCTCCACAGGTATAGATCTGATCCGGGGCGTATCGGTCTACTTCAAAAACCCAAAGCCCTTCTATGTCGCTCTGGGCAGGACACTTGTACTGGAGGCAATTGTGGAGAAGATGGATACAGAAAAGATCTTCATGGTGACATGGGAATGCAATACTAAGACAGGGGCAAGGAGACTGGCGACTTTCCCTGGCAAACCACAAGACCCTCGAATCAGCATGGAGAGGGAGGGGGCTATTCTGAAAATGTCTGATACTCAGGAGTCTGACTTTGGAAGTTACGCCATCACTGTCACAGACCAAGATGGGAGACAGACAACTGCGGAAAAAGATGTTTGGGAAAATGGTAAAATGGACTCTATGGTTCTTTTGTATCCATAAAGGCTGCAGTGAAACCCAAATTGCTATGCTCTTGTGTATAGTATATTATTTCAGAAGCATAATGCTGTAGGGCGTATATTATTTCAGAAGTATATAATGTATGACTCATCACAACAGCAGCCATTCAATTTCAGTAATCCACTCAGTCTCCAGCTGTTGCTGTTGTTTGGTGGAAGGAATTGAGATAAACAAATCTCAACAAAGGCTGATGAAGTACATGTAATGGAGACAAATGGAACCAATACATAAAAATAAATATAAATATGAAGGAATAAATGTACGGCCAACGTTATGTAAAGTTGTAGATGTTGACCTCACACGTATGTATAAACGCACATCTCTGTCCCTCAGAGAATCCTCCAGACACCTCAGTTACTCTCCTGTGTATCCAGTCTGGAGAGAGAGCTCACTGGGACAGTCCTATAGTCACATGGCTGATTGACGGAGTGGAACTGACCAATCAGACGGCCAACATGTCTGATGGAGGAAGCAGACTCCACCTACAGGAAGTAAAGGGCCGGAACTACACCTGCATCAGTGACAGCAGCCTGGGGACCAGCGTGGCTCACTTCATCATACCAGGTAAGGACAGTCCAGAGCTGAGATCAATTTAATGTGAAAACTGAAAGTGTTTGCTCTAATCATTTATTTATTATTTATTATTTATTATTAATGATACTTGCACAGAAGGGAGTTAGTCGCAATCTACATTTCATGTCTCTTTGCAACTGAACAAATATGCGTGTGACAAATACATTTCTTGAATCTTGATTTTTGTCATTTGTTTGATTTTAGTTCCAGATAAAAACCAGACAGATTCAGCAGTCTGTCCTATTAGTCGGACTCGGACGTGCTGGGCTACTGTAATTGTAGCTATGGCTGCCATGCTGGCAACAGTGATGGTCCTGCTTCAGTAAGTACTTTAAGAACTAGAACACATCAAAGACATTCTAAGTATGCTTTGTCATTTGAAGTATTCAGTTAAGTTAAATCGGTGCCCATCTCAGTTTCCCTCACCCGAGGTCACATGGCCGCACAGGGCAGTATACAGGGGTGGGTGTTAATTTTCCCCACTACATCTACTGTAGATGTCCGAGCACTGGGAGAGGCAGTAGGTACCATTTTTATGATGGTCTTTGGTATGACTCAACCGTGAAACAAACTCATGATCTTATGATTGAGAGGTTCTACCACTAGGCTAACTCGTTGGTAATGCCCTAAGCCGTTTTGGGGTTAGTTACCTCGTTCAAAAACACTTTAATGGGGTCAGGCAGAACAGGACTTCAACCCACAACCTTCTGGATGCCGAACAGCACCTCTACCAACTGTGCCACCCTCACCCCTGATCCCCCCCCCCAATTTCAACTATACTTCATTTTAAATCATTCAAAATCATGTGTGTGTGTGTTTTTTTTTTTTCTATCATTTCTTAGTAATCAGAAGTGTCAAGAGGATATCTGATTCTAAAGATGAAGAGGATACGATGTCATAAGAATCTAAAGTTGCTGCACATTATAAATCAGGGTATTCTGCCTTGGAGTTACTAGTTACTAGTATTAACCATCACCAGCAGAACATCAGCTTGTCATTGTATTGTATATGTCATTGTATATTTGTGTCATTTTTATACATTTGTAATACATTTCTGTAATATTTATGTACAATCACAATAAAAAGTATGGTAATGTGGAATATCTCTGGATGGGTTCCCTCTGGGGAAAACTGGGTTGCTGCTGGAAGTGAAGTGGTTGGTGGCCAGTAGGTGGCTCTCTTCCCTCTGGCCTAAGATCAATCCCAATGCCCCAGTGCAGTGACAGAGACACTGTGCTGTACAGGTTGAAGAGAGGGTGTGTTTTGGATGAGATGTCAGAAAACTGAGGTCATAGAAGACCCCATGACACTTGATGCAAAGAGAGGATTCCCAGTGTTGTGGTGGCTAATGTCCCAAATTGGCCTATTTAAAGCAATATACCGGAGTAAGTTTAAGCATAGCCCTGCTGCACGAGCCTTCTAACAGCAACAGCAGTGTTTTGGATTTTTTTTTTACAGTGGGTGTGTGTATGGGTGTGTGTAAGAGTGTTTGTAGAAGTGTGAGTGTTAAGAGTCCTTTCATTGCTTGCTGAACAGTTTGGGAGTTGCAGTACAAGGACTGTATGGAAGACATTTAGTCATGTTTTAAGAAGGTGACTTTTGGCTTGCAGTTTAAGGTAAGTAAGGTAAAGGGGGGGGGGGACACTTATTTTGGGTGATGCTGAAAGAGAGTAGATAAGAAAAGAAAAGAAAAAATGGTCCTATCCCAGGTCACTGCCTCCAGACACGTCTTTCATTGGGGTAATCTAAAAATATAAATGAACAGTATTAATTTTGTGTTTTATCAGCAGTTCTCAGACTCTAACCTCTAACATACCTGTGGTGAACGTAGAGGAATTCACAGGTAGCTCTGATGGCTTCACAGAATTGCTGTTATTTTTTTCACATATTTTATTTTTGAAAGTTTTCAGACATAAAGTACAGTAAACAGAAAAGACACATTAGACACAGATTAAACATAGAACAGAACAAGACAAGCAAAGTAAGCAAATTAACTATGGAGACTGCCTGTCCATAAAAAATATTCATCTCAATACGTCAGTCCATGTGAAGAGTAAAGAACTAGTGCGGGTGGCTTACTGATCAAAGTTGCAAATCTCTCTCTCTCTCTTTCACTTTCTCTCTGTCTGATCTATCCAGATGACGCTTTGCTCTGTGAGTCTAGTAGCTAAGCGACACATTTACTACATACACATATCAAAGACATGTAGTAGCCTCAGTAGCTAAGAACCGGGAACTATGTGACAGCCACACCTGCTTGCTCAGTCGGTCCCAGGTGGAGAGAGAGGCACATCTTTGTAAGATCATTCCTCCTTGACATTTTTAATATGTAAATAATAATGTATGATTTGTAAATGTATATAAATCATAATGTATAATTTTGTTCATTTCTATGGTTTTACGCACGTTTAATAGCCTACACGTTTCTCTTTGATATGTTTGGGGCACGTAACACAGTGGTATGAAGAGCAAGAGCGCACGCTTCAGCTCATTAATAAACTTGCCAGCTAAAGAATACACTCTATTATTTTTCTCTGTTATGTCTCTGGCTCTGGCTACGTCTGGAGCATCTTTGCGCCTCGTATGGTCGCTAGCTAGACCTTTTCTGGTGCGACTCAGGCTGCAAACTTTCCCTCCGGGTAAACGGAAAGGTCAGTCAAATGAATTTCAATAAATGAATAAACAAATATCACACATTGAAAAACGATCAAAAATGTTGTAATTTCTTATAATACAACCGAATTCCAAAAAAGTTGGGACACTGCATGAATTGTTAATAAAAACTGAGTCCAATAATTTACAAATCTCATAAACCTATATATTGTTCACAATAGAATATAGATAACATGGCAAAAGTTGAAAGTGAGACTTTTTGAAATGTTATGCCGAATATTGGCTCACTTTGGATTTTATGAGAGCTACACATCCCAAAATAGTTGGGACGGGTAGCAATAAGAGGCCAGAAAAGTCAATTTTTCAGATAAGGGACAGCTTGAGGACCCATTTGCAACTTATTTGGTCAATTGGCAACATGATTTGGTATGAAAAGAGAGTGGCATTGACTCTCGGAAGTCAAGATGGCCAGAGGATCACCAGTTCCCCAAATGCTGTGGCAAGAAGTAGTGGTCCGAGATCACAAAGGAGTTTCTCAGATAAAAATTGCAAAGAGTTTGAAGGTATAATCATCTACAGTGCTTATCATCATCCAAAGATTCAGAGAATCTGGAACAATCTCTGTGCATAAGGGTCAAGGCCGGAAAACCATACTGGATGCCCATGATCATTGGGTCCTTAGATGGCACTGCATCACATACAGGAATGCTAATGTAATGGATATCACAAACTGGCCTTAGGACTACTTCCAGAAAACATTGTCAGTGAACACAATCCACTGTGTCATTCGCTATAGCCAGCTAAAACTGTATAGGTCAAAAAAGAAGCCATTCCTAAACATGATCCAGAAGCACAGGCATTTTCTCTGGGCCAAGGCTCATTTAAAATGGACTGTGACAAAGTGGAATACTGTTCTGTGGTCAGACGAATCAAAATTCAAAGTTCTTTTCAGAAAACTGGGATGCCATACCATCCGGACAAGGACAACCCAAGTTGTTATTGATTATTGTTAGTGCTCATTTCAGAAAGCTGCATCTCTGATGGTATGGAGATGCATGAGTGTGTGTGGCATGGCCAGCTTGCGCATCTGGAAAGGCACCATCAAGTCTGCAGTCCAGATCTTTCACCCATAGAAAACTTTTGGTGCATCATACATAGGAATACATGACAAAGAAGACCTAAGACAGTTGAGCAACTAGAAGCCTGTATTAGACAAGAATGGGACGACATTCTCTCCACAACTTCTCTCCACAGTCCCCAGACGTTTGCAGACTGTTTTAAAAGGAAGAGGGGATGCCACACAGTGGTAAATGTGTCCTTGTCCCAACTATTTTGGGATGTGTAGATGCCATGAAATTGTAAATCAACTTATTTTCCCCTTAAAATGATACATTTCCTCAGTTTCAACATTTGATATGTCATCGATGTTGTATTCTGAGTAAAATATTGAAATTTGAAACTTCCACATCACTGCATTCTGTTTTTATTCACAATTTGTAAAGCGTCCCAACTTTTTTGGAATTCGGTTGTACTATTATGGCATGAGACACACATGCAGAAAACCAAATACAGCCATTTCTGCGTGTATGGCTTCATCTTTCATTCCAAAATAGAATAATGAATGAACGAAAAAGTACACGGACCATTTACATTGTGACGTTATAGTTTTACATTGACCTTTAACTGAACGGCTGAATGTACATTTTCAATAGATATTTTGTAGTTTGCTACTAAAAAAAACAAATATATGACAATAAAATGACAGAATATTTACTTCTATTTTTTATTTTTTTTAGAATGGCCTATGGGAGAACAGGTCAACTGAAGATGAATCTGAAATGGAGTATTTGTGCTATCATAGTTATATGTAAGTTTCATGTTGTTATTTACAGTATTGAGTAAACAGTAAATAAATTACTTGCTGGTCAACATCAATCAGGCTGAGCCCCTTGTCATGTCCTCCACAGGTGTAGATATGATCCAGGGATTATCGGTCCACTTCAAAAACCCAAAGCCATTCTATGTCGCTCTGGGCAGGACACTTGTACTGGAGGCAAATGTTGAGAAGATTGCTGCAGAAAAGGTCTTCATGGTTACGTGGTTATGTAATACTAAAACAGGGGCAAGGAGACTGGCAACTTTCCCTGGCAAAACACAAGACCCTCGAATCAGCATGGAAAGGGAGGGGGCTACTCTAAAAATCTCTGATATTAAGGAGTCTGACATCGGATATTATATCATTGTCATCATGGATCAAGACGGGTCACAAATATTTAACGAAAAACAAGTTATTAAAAGCGGTAAGACAAATATGATCATTGTTTGGGGTAAATATGACATTTTAAAAATTGGTTTGCTAGCTATCAAGCTACTTTGGATTTGGAACATATGGGACATAAGCCTGTTTTAGTTCTCAAAATGTGTAGACCTGGTATCAGCTAGTATAGTAATCAGGTCTTTATGAAATAGTAAAGTAGACTAGATTCATTCTCTTGTTCTGTGCATAAACTAGACAGCATGTGTTCAACAGCTTCTGCTTCTGCCCCCCCCCCCCCCCCACACACACACACACACACACACACTCACTCACTCAAACACACACACAAACATACACACACAAATCACCAACGACAGAGAAGCCTCCAGACACCTCCATCGCTCTCCTGTGTGTCCAGTCTGGAGAGAGAACTTCATGGGACAGTCCTGTGGTCACATGGCTGATTGACGGAGTGGAACTGACCAATCAGACGGCCAACATGTCTGATGGAGGAAGCAGACTCCACCTACAGGAAGTAAAGGGCCACAACTACACCTGCATCAGTGACAGCAGCCTGGGAACCAGCGTGGCTCATTTCATCATACCAGGTAAGGAAAAGAGACCAAAGATGGCCAATAGCAGTGGAAATGGAGAAAGTCTATATAAATGTGTTGTTTGTATTAAGTAAAATAAGAATTTTCCCTTAAGATCTGTTTCATTACTGAATTGCTCTTTTTAATTTTTTTTCTGTCATGCATGTTTCTTGTTATATACTGATTATACTGACTATTATTTACAACTTCAGATCGATCAATTTCATTGATCTATTGTTTTGTTTTGTTTTGGGCTGTCCTTACAGAAGTCCAAGAGTACACAGAATGTAACCAGGCTCGATACTACACTGGTCTGATTGTGGTTGTCTTGGCGGTCATTGCTGGACTTGGAATATTTTGGTACCAGTCTTTCCATTCAGGTAATAAACTAAGAACAGGAGAAAATGTAATTTTTAGTGCTGGCAAAATTAACTGATTAATCACGTGATTAATCCAAAAAATTTAACTCGGATTAAAAAAATTAACTCAGATTAATCCTGATGGATATGGTTCCACTTTCATGGCATGTATTATGTTCAATTTTAGATAGAAAATGGATCGTCATTGTATAGTCAAACTATACAAAGATTATGGCCTAGCTCCTGACTGTCCAACAACATGTTTTGGGAATCCTTCGGGGTAGGGGACAGGTGTGAATTTCCCCATTTGAGATGAACAAAGCCAACTATTTAGTATCAGGGCCTTAACAGGGCAAAATAAGGTTCCAATATACCCTAGCATCCAAATTCTTCCTGGAGGAAATGAGTTGCGATTAAAAGTGATTAATCACGATTAATCTTTGAAAGATTTTGTGATTAATCAGATTAATTTTTTTAATCGTTTGACAGCACTAGTAATTTTATAGATGAATGACTTTATTTATTTACTTCGGCTGATCTGTTTGCTTCCTCTTTTCAGCTGCACTTTTGCTGTTATTATTGTTGTTCTGTAGTCTGTTTTGGATGTATTTTTTTTATTAATATATCATTTCTCTTAGGCAAAATCAACAGCCTGTGTTATAGTTCACCAAGTGTCTGAAGTTAACTACCTGAAGCACTGGCCACTATTGCTCTAATAACCCATTCAATTGGGATGGGTCAAGTGGAGACATGAATGGAGCAGTGGGCCCCTAATCCAACCTCCGGGGAGCAGTTTGGGGGTTAGGTAGCCTACCTTGCTCAAGGGCACCATGGATTACGCAGTAACCGTTCACCGCATGGACGTGGATTTTGATGGTGAGCCACCCACTAGGACAACCTGGACTGTGAGTTACAACTGCAAGGAATTGTCTTGTTTTTGGAAACGTGGAATTTTCTATATCAAAGCCGATTGACCAGCCGATTGACTGTTTTTTTTATGAAAGCAAATCTACATCGCTGTAGGAGTGTTGTCACTTAAACTGCAACTTTTCCTCGGATCACGTGGACACCGCATGGACTGCCCCATGGTCACTAGCAAAGAGTACGGTGCATTAGTTTGCTAAGGACTGATTGAAAAGCACTTTAGGATTCTTGAACTGAACATTTAGGCCTATAGATTCAAGTAGGCCTTATTTTGACCTGAATATTTGTTGAACTGTGAATGTTACTGTGAATTTGATATTGCATTTGAATGTGTTAATATGTGAATGTTATTAATAACTTATTTTCCAACTGATTGAGGTAGGCCTACTGAATATATTTCATGGCTAAGGTTAAAATAGCCTACTATTAGGAAAGCAATACATGATTCTATGAGAATTTAAAATAGGCTTATTGTCAGGGTTTTGGTTCTGTTCTGGTCTTGTTTTTGCTTTGATTTACTTTCTCCATTGTTTTTGTGTTTCTACCTGTCTATTCATCTGTTAACCTTGTGCGTACGTCTATCTGTCTGTCCCTGTTAACAATTGGCATTTTCAAGACGACGTAACGTTAGCCTGACACGCCAGACTATATCATAAGAATGTATAGTCTGAAGACCACTGATAAATGGTGCCTCAATGGAGGGGCGGGTGATTGGGTTGTCTTTCAAACTGCCTCTCCACGTAATAGGCTAGCGTTCCGGTCAGTGGTACCAGCTGGTATATCAAACTTTTCCCGTAGCCCGTCGGTAACACAGCAAAGACATCTTTTTTCAGAACGAGAGACTTCAGTGCACTTTCTTGTTGCACTTTCAAAGAAAATTACAAGTGCAATTCCTCCAAAACTAAAGCCAAAGACGATTCTATAAGCCCTGCTCTGGTTTGAGCAGGACTGTCGTCATCGTACAAAGCCTGCCTTACGATTTCCTGTACACCTACCGCGCTGTGATTGGTAATCCACCGCCAGAGGATACAATGGGTTTCTATCAGGGGTCTCTAGACGTATCCGCTGTGCAAATTCAAATTTGCTACCACTAGGGGTACGTCAAGAGTTCTAGGCTAACGTAACGTTACAAAACGTTTACTACGTCACGACAGTGTGTATATTGGGACAAGCAAGAGCTGATTAAAATTTGGTGGCAATCGGTGATCCAAAACATGATCTGGAATGTATATTGTCTTTGTGACCACATTGCCTTGGTGGAGGTCTGCGCTCTCTGAGCGCTTTTCTAGTTTGAATAGCTTTTGTTTGTTTATTTTTACTTTTCCTTGTCTAGTCTTAACCCTAAGTTGCTCTAGAGAAGACTGGCCCTGAAGTAAGTAATAGTAGACAAATGTGAGTCACTTTGGATAAAAGCATCTACATCTACCTAAATGCATAACCTATGAAAATTCCAACACAAGCTCTGTAATGTGGACACCTTCACTTAAGTCACATCTGACTCGGCATTCAAAGCCCAATCTTGAACTCCATAATGCTTAACAACAACCTTTGCCCATGGCACTCCACCGCCCAATACCAAAATGGGACATACAGTACATAAATAAATAAACGCGCTCAGAGAACACACACCTCCACACCTCCAGGCAATGTGGTAATATAAATCCCAATGCAGTGACAGGGACACTGTACTGTAGGCACAAAGAGGGGATTCCCAGTGTCCTGGCTGAAGTCTCAGCTTGGCTCATTCAATCTGGCTTCCTATACGAATCATCCCCACACTTCCCTCTCTCTCCACTTCAAGGCAAGCTGATGTGTGGTAACTTAAGCACTCTGGCACCTATTGTGATGGCTGTCTGCCATGCATCACACTGGTGGGTGCTACACATTGGTGGTGGTTAGTGAGGCCCCCTTCCACTGTAAAGCATTTTGGAAAAAAATGTGCTATATATAAACACGCTTTTGAGTAATTTAGAAACACATTTCCAATACAAACGAACAGTGTTTTTTCAGCATTTTGGGTTTGAGGAGGGTGGGCAGCCTCAGGCATGTCCCGATAGAGACTGTTTGGAGTGGTTTGGAGTGATTTGGACGTGGACGTGTGTGACGTCACATGTCCGAAAATGTATTTTTAAATTACTCAAAAGTGTTAATAGCACAAACAAAAATATTTGCAGCTCAAACCAGCACAAACGAACTGCAGTGTTATTTCAGCATTTTGGGTTTGAGGGGGGGCCAGCTTCACACAGCTACATATGACTTCACTATAAACCTTCAGTCTTAGTTAACATCAGCCAACAACCAGGTGGTAGGTAAACACAAGATTTTGTGGACACACACAAACACTCAAACATCTTCAACTAACTTGAACTTAAAGGAATTATCCGGTGTTACAAGCTTTACTAGTGCAGTTACTAGTATTAACCATCACCAGCAAAAGATCAGCTTGTGATTGTATATTGTATTTGTCATCTTTATACATTTGTAATACATTTCTGCAATATTTATATACAATCAGAATAAAACTGTGGGCAAAAAGTATGGTAATGTGGATCATCTCTGAATGGGTTCTTTCTGGGGAAAACTGGGTTGCTGCTGGAAGTCAAGTGGTTGGTGGCCAGTAGGTGGCTCTCTCCCCTCTGGCCTAATATCATTCCCAATGTCATAGTGCAGTGACAGAGACACTGTGCTGTACAGGTTGAAGAGAGGGTGTGTTTTGGATGAGGTGTCAGAAAACTGAGGTCATAAACGATCCCATGACACTTGATGCAAAGAGAGGATTCCCAGTGTTGTGGTGGCTAATGTCCCAAATTGGCCTATTTAAAGCAATATACCGGAGTAAGTTTAAGCATAGCCCTGCTGCACGAGCCTTTTAACAGCAATATATGTCGCATGAAATGAAAGATTTTCGAACAGCACAGACTTAGCGCGAACGCGAAACACTTAACGTTGAGTCAATGTAACCTCAGATCTTACTTTCGGTTTCCAACAGTCAGGTCCCATTGATTCAGTGTAAAGTGCCTGTTCGCTTCTGCGTTGGCATTCGGTCTGTGCTGTACCAAATCATTTTGTTCCACTTGCTAACTAGCGCATTTGGCAAGCTCTTTCAACAGGGCTATGCTTGAATTCACTTCGGTACTCTCCTTTAATCTGGCCCTCAATCATCCCCCACTGTAACGGGCACCTTCCATCTGTCTCCCTCACTTCCCTCACTCTCCACCTCAAGCTGATGTGTGGTGAACACTCTGGCGCCGACTGTAATGGCTGCCATGCATCAACCAGGTGGGTGCAACAAATTAGTGGTGGTTAGTGAGGCCCCCTTCCACTGTAAAGCACTTTGGGGAAAAAAATGCGCTATGTAAACACTTATGACTTGTCTTGATTATACAACTTCAGTCATAGTTTACAACAGCCAGGGAGAAGCAGCAGGTAAACAGAGGTAAACACAAACAGATGGTAGGTAAACACAAACAGATGACGTACGGACACACACGAACACACACACATCTTGAACTAACTTAAATCTTTTTGTCCAAGGGACTATGGGACTAAAACCCTCTAGCTCGAGGGCCTTCAACATTTCACAGGTCAAGAGTTTTTTTGTGCTATGCAGTGCTGTCTATTTCTTCAATCTTTCTGTATCACAATTACATGGTCTGTCAACAAATTACAGTACAAACAAGTTTTGTCCAGTCTCTTGAAATACGCCACATACGCCTACACATAAGCTAAGGTTAGGTAACTTACTACTACTATGTATTACTAACATAACCCTAATCCTATCATTACAACTTAAGTCATTGTTTACACCAGAAGCCATAGTTTACACCCCTCTAGAAAACATTGTAATTGGTCAAGAATTTCCTGTTTATTGGTTAAAAAAAAAAAAAAAACAATATGATTTTGCAACTTGTGAGAGGACTGCTTCGCTGATTCTATAGCTGTGGCTGTGATAAACACGTGTGTGCTGATTAGACACAAGCCACAGACAGGATTTCAAGTTATTGCTGTTTACTGATGGATTGATGAGTGACAAGATTTGAAGGAGCGATGATGGTTACAAGAGTGTTTTTTATTCATAAGTAATCAAACACTGGTGACTCCAGACAAAGGAAACAAGCCGCCACCGCCACAGGCTGAGATTGGAGGCGGAGAGAAAGGCGCGCTCAGAAATGCAAGGATTTTTTTTTACAATGGGCGTGTGTAGGAGTGTTTGTAGAAGTGTGTGTGTCAAGGGTCCTTTCATTGCTTGCTGAACAGTTTGGATTTGCAGTACAAGGACTGTATGGAAGACATTTAGTCATGTTTTAAGAAGGTGACTTTTGGCTTGCAATTTAAGGTAAGTAAGGTAAAGGGGGGGGCACTTATTTTGGGTGATGCTGAAAGAGAGTAGATGAGAAAAGAAAAGAAAAATGGTCCTATCCCAGGTCACTGCCTCCAGACACGTCTTTCATTGGGGTAATCTAAAAATATAAATGAACAGTATTAATTTTGTGTTTTATCAGCAGTTCTCAGACTCTAACCTCTAACATACCTGTGGTGAACGTAGAGGAATTCACAGGTAGCTCTGATGGCTTCACAGAATTGCTGTTATTTTTTTCACATATTTTATTTTTGAAAGTTTTCAGACGACATAAAGTACAGTAAACAGAAAAGACACATTAGACACAGATTAAACATAGAACAGAACAAGACAAGCAAAGTAAGCAAATTAACTATGGAGACTGCCAGTCCATAAAAAATATTCATCTCAATACGTCAGTCCATGTGAAGATTAAAGAGCTCTGTCAATATCAGGAACAATCCATGAAGATGAAACCAGAAGAGGTCAGAGCGGTATCTCAAAGTCCCGGCGTTATATCCATAAGCCATAGCAAGGAAACAAGAAAACAGCTGTACAGTACAGAACATCCAGAGATTTCTAGGTTGATTCTGCATCCTTTATCCCTGTTAATATAGTCAATTCAAGGACCCCAGGTCTTAAGAATTTCGGTGCGAAAGTGTCTGATATCATATATTCGAAATTCTTCAAGGTATAAACAAGATGCCAAATCATTGAGCCATTGCTTATGTACAAACAAGGTGGAGTGCATAGTTGCTGTTATTACTTAGTACTCCACCCTGGAATTATGGACTTTAAATTGGGACTTTAACCAGACATGCTGTCTGTCTTGCTGTCTGACTCCAGTGTACTAAAGGATAACTTACTACCCTTCTGCTCGTGTCCTACCTGCTCTTAGACTTACAGTTAACCTCTCATATAGGATAATTAGTATAGAAAAACAATGTCTACACTTAAAATGTTACGGTACCAAGAAGAATTCACGTGGTAAGTTATCAGATTTACAGGCCTACTTTCTTGTTCCTTGACACACCTTCATACACATAGGGAAAGGCTCATTGTCATCTTTAAATTATTATTATTTTTGCTGGCAATAATCGGTATGCACACAAGTACACCTCAACTGCAGGCTCACAGCAAGCTTTCCAGCCCAGCCTCTGGCACTCCTCATTGAACTCCAGATGTACTCCTGAGCAGTGGGATTTGGCAGAAGGGGCAACTCTCATATTTTGTGTCGGCACAAACAAAGAAAAATGTATAGAAGAAGAATGGGATGATATAGTTCATTTACCTGAGGTGCTGGTACTGCGTACCCCTGCGTACAGGCAAGGCGTATGGTGGTTTTGTTGTTTGCCTCAGTCAGACTGGGGGTGGGGAGGTTTATGATTTTGGATGCTATGTGTGAGATTTTAGTGAGTTTGTTCTTGTTGGTGACAGCGAGTAGAGTGAAGAAACAGGGGGAGCAGTACAGTAGGATGGGTTGAATGATACTTTTGTACAGTAACAGCAGAAGATGGGGCAACTGATAGCAACTGATAGCGATCCTAGTTTGCGTATGACATACAGTCTCTGTTGTGCACCTTTCTGTGTTATGGTTACATGTTCATTGAAGTTTAGTTTATTGTCCATTGTGATTCCAAAGTATTTGAATGTACTGACCTGTTCTACTGGTTTGCCATGGATGGTAATGGGTCTATGTCCAGGGGGTGATTTTGATGAGTGTATGACCAGTTCTTTTGTTTTGTCAATGTTGAGTTCAAGGTAGTTGTCAGAGCACCAGAGTGTAAAGTCTGTGATGGATTGGTGGTGGGCTTTGATGGTGTTGTTGTCTGTGAGTAGTCCTACTATGTTCATTCACAGTCTCTCCGTCCGTGGATCACTATGGCAACAGACTCCTGAAGCAGATAGCGTGTAGGTAGATGAGCTAATAGCATAGTCCTGTTGATGAACATGTACGTGTCAGCTGAGCGGAGTCATCTCCCATATCTTTATTGTACACAAATTAGCCTAATAAAACTTGAACAGCTGAGCTGCACCCATTCAGTAATCAGCAATCAGTGTAAAACTCAATGGTTGTGTATACACACCTTCTGCACCCACCCAGGGCCTATTGAACTCAGTAATATTTGGGTGAGGGAATAGGTCCCACGCAAGTATGCATATTTGCATCTCTCAGAACAGTGACATACAATACAATGAACCTGGTTTTCGTGTTCAGTAGCATTTTCAGTGGCATAAAAATAGCACATGGCTGAAACCCTGACACGCCCACTATGATACAATGACCTGCATGTTATTGGGTGTGTGAAGTATGTGCTGATAGGACTATCTCAAATACCGTTTGACCATTGATCAAATGTTGCTACACTTTTAAAAAGACGGAAGAAGGGTGCGGGTGGCTTACTGATCAAAGTTACAAATCTCTCTCTCTCTCTTTCACTTTCTCTCTATCTGATATATCCAGATGACGCTTTGCTCTGTGAGTCTAGTAGCTAAGCGACACATTTACTACATACACATATCAAAGACATGTAGTAGCCTCAGTAGCTAGGAACTATGTGACAGCCACACCTGCTTGCTCAGTCGGTCCCAGGTGGAGAGAGAGGCACATCTTTGTAAGATCATTCCTCCTTGACATTTTTAATATGTAAATAATAATGTATGATTTGTAAATGTATGTAAATCATAATGTATAATTTTGTTCATTTCTATGATTTTACATAATGTGTCACACAGGTGGCATTGTCATAATCATTTACATTGTGACGTTATAGTTTTACATTGACCTTTAACTGAACGGCTGAATGTACATTTTCAATAGATATTTTGTAGTTTGCTACTAAAAAAACAAATCAATGACAATAAAATGACAGAATGTCTTCTATTGTTTTTTAGAATGGTCTATGGGAGAACAGGTCAACTGAAGATGAATCTGAAATGGAGTATTTGTGCTATCATAGTTATATGTAAGCTTCATGTTGTTATTTACAATATTGAGTAAACAGTAAATAAATTACTTGCTGAAAACAATCAGGCTGAGCTCCTTGTCATGTCCTCCACAGGTGCTGATCTGATCCAGGGATTATCGGTCCACTTCAAAAACCCAAAGCCATTCTATGTTGCTCTGGGCAGGACACTTGTACTGGAGGCAATCGTGGACAAGATTGGAGTAGAAAAGATCTTCATGGTGACGTGGGAGTGCAATACTAAGACAGGGGCAAGGAGACTGGCGACTTTCCCTGGCAAAACACAAGACCCTCGGATTAGTATGGAGAGGGAGGGGGCTATTCTGAAAATCTCTGATATTAAAGAGTCTGACTTTGGAAGCTATACCATCACAGTCACAGACCAAGATGGGACACAAACATTTAAGGAAAAACAAGTTATTAAAAGTGGTAAGTCAAATATAATCATTCTTTGGGGTTTGTTTCGTTCTGCATGCTTGTTGTATGAAGTTTGAAAAACTGGTTTGGTAGCAGCAGGGTTTCCACCACATCAAACACAAAGGCTTACTGACATATTCGAAATGCCTAAAGCTGTGTTCTTGGTGTCTGTTCATGAATATTTTACCATTAGGATGCATTCATAAGATGCAACACACTGATGCAGTAATATTTCTGGCTCACAAGCAACACAGGCTGCTTTGTGGCAGAGGAATGCCACAGTGACTAGTCTACCGTACATCGTTTGCATGGCAAATACCGGTCATTGGCCCGTGACATCTGATGGAGATAATGTGACCAATGGAAACCTATGCCACCAAATATATCACCATCCATCACATTTCTTACCTTTTTTCTTCAGTTTTTCTCTTATATTTTTAGACAAGAGGGGGTGTAGCGAAGGGAGAGAACAGTGACCCCACCCAGTCTCAGACCTGGGTCTCTGAGGTGCTAAACGTGCAACTTGACTGCAACGCCAAAGAGCCAGGCTCATTGGTATGGCAGTCAGAGCGCATACTCAACCGTAGTGACGGTACTCCGTCACGGGGGGCAAAACTCAAATCTGGCCTAGGGCACAAAAACAGGCTAGAACCGGCACTGGTCCAATGTGTCCATTAGCTTGTAATAGTTTGCAAATCCATATGTCAAAGGTGAGGCTATAGTAAGCAGGTATTTCCTCTGTGGCATGGAATAGCTAGTGATAGAGTAGACTACATTCCTCTTGTTCTATGATTAAACAGAACAGAATAGCTGTGTTCAACAGCTTCTGCTTTATCATTAGCCTATAGTTTAAACATCTCATCCATCTCTCATTGCCATACATACCATCTCCCTCCCTCCCTCCCTCACACACACACACACACACCCACACACACACACAACCACCAACAATAGAGCATCCGGACACTTCAGTTATTCTCCTGTGTGGCCAGTCTGAAGAGAGAGCTCACTGGGACAGTCCTGTGTTCACATGGCTGATTGACGGGGTGGAACTGACCAATCAAACGGCCAACATGTCTGATGGAGGAAGCAGACTCCACCTACAGGAAGTAAAGGGCCGGAACTACACCTGCATCAGTGACAGCAGCCTGGGGACCAGCGTGGCTCACTTCATCATACCAGGTAAGGGAAGCAGACCAAAGATGGCCAATAGCAGTGGTAGTGGAGAAAATGATCAATGATCAAATGATCAAATGATCAATGTTGTAAATGATCTTGTTTTGTAACCAGCTGGTCAGAAGGCAATTATTACTTTTCGCGCACCATAGACAGAGTTGGCCAAAAGGCAGCTAGCACTAACCGAATGGGGCATGTCAAAACGAAACCTAATTGATTCGGTTTTGTTTTGACATGCCCCATTCTGGTGCCATTTTGCTCTCAGTCTGCGCTGCACAGGTGGCTATCAATAGCAGTTAGCACTGTTGTTGATGTGTTGATTTACTCCAGATAATTCCTTTAACCTAGTCTTTTTTATGTATTTATTTATTTATTTTGTGTGTGTGTTGTCTTTGCAGTCCAAGAGTCCACAGAGTGTAACCAGGCTCGATGCTGCACTGGTCTGATTGTCACTGTGGTTGCCTTGGTCATTGCTTTGCTTGTAGGAGTACTTTGGCTCTGTAAAGTCAGGTACTGAACTCCAACAACCCTAACAGATTGTTCATTCTAGTTACTTTCTCATTTCATAAATGAATGACTATTTATTTACTACATAGCTGATCTGTTTGCTTCCTCTTTTTCAGCTGCATTTTTGCTGTTATTGTTATTTTGTGGCCTGTGTTGGATGTATTCTCTTTACTAATATGATATCATTTCTTTCAGGAAAAATCAACAGCCCGTTATATAGTTCACCAAGTGTCAGAAGTTAACTACCTCAAGCATTGGCCACTATTGCTCTAACTGCTCCCATTCATTTGGGATGGGTCAAGTGGAGACATGAATGGACAGATGTAGGCTTGAAGTCAGAAGAGTACTTAATTGTCCTTAAGAAGCTTGGAGCAGTGGGCAGCCCCTAATCCAACCGTCAGGGAGCAGTTTGGGAGTTAGGTACCTTGCTCAAGGACACCATGTACGTGGATTTTGGACATA
This sequence comes from Sardinella longiceps, assembly GCA_027497455.2. Classification (NCBI taxonomy): domain Eukaryota; kingdom Metazoa; phylum Chordata; class Actinopteri; order Clupeiformes; family Clupeidae; genus Sardinella; species Sardinella longiceps. The sequence continues at coordinate 515 of JAODXP020001836.1, read as the reverse complement.
CGAATGGGCTGGACAACCAGTTCCCTCACCCCCTTCTTCACACCAGCCGGGAATTGAACCAGCCACCTGGTCCAAAACCCTGACTGTTAAGGCCGATTCAGACTGAAGACCTGCGACGAGATGAGAGTAGTTGCGGCGGTGTGAATCAATCGTCACAGGTTATTGCAGAGAGTTGCAAGCCGTCGCAGCCTGTCCGTCACGGATCTTGGTCTGAGGCACTCACCACTGAGGCCCAGGTGTCCTTTTAATTGAATTATTTTTGTATGTCAAATGTAAGGAAATGTTATTTATGAAAACAATATTATAAAACAATTGTTATGCCTTATTTTAGTATTTATTCCACTGTCAGACATAGCAGCCAAAAGGACCAAGACATTTTCACACATTAGCAGCAGTTCACCACCATTTCAGTAGGTTTACTTAGATCCCCCATTTGCATATTGGTCACTGGAGGGCTGTATTTAGAATAGAAATATTTACTGTCCATGTTTTAGAAATTAATGTTTGGCCCCATA
>JAODXP020001835.1:5000-7500 GCA_027497455.2 Sardinella longiceps | reverse complement strand
AGAGAGAGAGGGATAGAGAAAGGGATAGAGAGAGATAGATAGAGAGAAAGGGAGAGATGTATAGAGAGAGAGGGAGAGCGAGGGATGGATAGAGCGATGGAGAGAGAGAGAGGGATAGAGAGAGATGGAGAGAGAGAAAGGGAGAGTAAAGGATGGATAGAGAGAAAGGGAGAGATGGATAGAGAGAAAGGAATAGGAATAGAGAGATGGATAGAGAAAGAGAGGGAGGAAGTATAAAGAGGGGGAGGTGAGGGAAGAAGTGAAAAGGAAGAAAGAGTGATGTGTGGATGAGTGAGTAGGAGAGACAGCAGACGTGTGTGTGTGTGTGTGTGTGTGTGTGTGGATGAGTGAGTAGGAGAGACAGCAGACGTGTGTGTGTGTGTGTGTGTGTGTGTGTGTGTGTGTGTGGATGAGTGAGTAGGAGAGACAGCAGAGATGTGTGTGTGTGTGTGTGTGTGTGTGTGTGTGTGAGAGAGAGAGAGAGAGAGAGAGAGAGAGAGAGAGAGAGAGAGAGAGAGAGAGAGAGAGAGAGAGAGAGAGAGAGAGAGGAAAGAGAGGGAAAGAAGGAGAGAGAGAAAGGATATACTGAAATGGAGAGGGAAAAAGGAGTGGGGAATGAAAGGTACAAGAGATACATTCCAAACACTTGCTACACCCGTGCACGTGTGTGTGTGTGTGTGTGTGTGTGTGTGTGTGTGTGTGTGTGTGTGTGTGTGCGATGGAGAGAGGGGGAGCTTTTGTTTGCTATAAATGACAGATCAGTGGTTGTGCTCTCACACCACATAGGTATGGATAGGCCACACACACACACACACACACACACACACACACACACACACACACACACACACACACACACACACACACACACACACACACACACGGGGGGCTCAGAGACTTGGATCAATACTTCCATCAGCAGGAGTTCAACCTCTGCCCTACCCTCTTTTCTCACCTTCTAACTGCCCCCACATCTCACTCCCACACACACACACACACACACACACTCACACACACACACACACACACACACACACACACCACCTTCTCCCTCCCTGTCCTCATCTCTCCTCACCTGCATTTCTCTCTCCTTTTGACGGCCAGTTCTATGTGTATGGAGAACAAGCAGGATACTGAACACACACACACACACACACACACACACACACACACACAGAGAGACACACACACACACACACAGAGAGACACACACACACACACACACACACACAGACACACACACACACACACACACACACACACACACACACACACACACACACACACACACACACACACACACAGACACACAGACACACACACACACACACACGACACACACACACACACACACACACACACACACACACACACACACACACACACACACACACACACACACACACAGACAAACAGAGAGAGAGAGAGCTGGCTGGTTCCACTCACTGATCTGAGAACAGCTGAAGGGAATTAATTAATTCCGAGCAGAATGCCTTAAACCACATTATAACACACGCACACACACACACACACACACACACACACACACACACACACACACACACACACACAAAGCTCCCTAAAACCACCTTAGCAGTTCTCAGATCAGTCACTGGAACCGACAGCCTCAGAGGCTTACTGCTTTTATAAAATGCCTTTACAAACACACACACACACACACACACACACACACACACACACACACACACACACACACACACACACACAGCCTTGGAGGCTTACTGCTTTTATAAAATGCCTTTACAAACACACACACACACACACACACACACACACACACACACACACACACACACACACACACACAGCCTCAGAGGCTTACTGCTTTTATAAAATGCCTTTACAAACACACACACACACACACACACACACACACACACACACACACACACACAGCACCCCCACTCACAAACACATTCAGACATCATTGTGGTTTGCTTGCACCAAAGCACTGTGTTATAATTATTGAAGGCTATTTGAATGTATACGTCTGTCAGAGCTAAAGTGGAGATGGAGAGATATCAGCCATCTTCACTAGTTCACAACGTGTGTGTGTGTGTGTGTGTGTGTGTGTGTGTGTGTGTGTGTGTGTGTGTGTGTGTGTGTGGTGAGTGTGAGTGTGTGTGTTATCAGCCGTTGTGAACGCCATCTTTACTAGTCCACTGTCTCTTGGAATAGCTCAGGAAATCGCCTCTAGTAAAATGTTACCTGACCATCCAATTCTGCGTGTCTGAGGCGACACTAAGTGGCCACACTCACACACACACACACACACACACACACACACATACACACACACACACACACACACACACACACACACACACACACACACACACACACACACACACACACACACACACACACACACACACACACACTTGCTACAGGTATTAATTGTCTTTCTATCACTGTGATAGTGCACTCAAATTATAAACACACACCATTGTTCTGTCACACACACACACACACACACACA
>JAODXP020001834.1:0-26478 GCA_027497455.2 Sardinella longiceps | reverse complement strand
TCATTTTAACTTGCTAACATGTCCCCTGAAGAAAGTGGGGCTACTCGTTTGAGACTTGCCAATTTACTCACCATCAACCAGTTGACTGTTAACACCCGGCCCCTTAGTCAAAATCTGAAAGCCAATGTGACCCTTCGACCAAAATAATTGCGCACCCCAAACGTGATACTTTGCACGCACCTTTGACCAGCAGCCTAGACAAGTACACGCTACGTGATACTTTGCACGCACCTGTGATCCACAGCCTAGAGAAGTAGGCTACACACTATGTGATACTATGCACGTATCTGTGATCAGCAGTCTAGACAAGTTGGCCACACGCTACGTGACTACTTTATAGCCTACGCACCTGTGATCAACAGCCTATAGGCAACTATGCATTAAAAGCAGCCACAGCGTAAGCCACTTTTCATTCTACACTGTAAAAAAAGAAAAGTTAGCAGAACTTGAAATTTCAAAGTCCGATTTCACTGGCTTTTTTTAAGTTAGCCCAACTCATTAACGTAAGTTAACACACTGTTAAAAAAGAAAAGTTTGCTGAACTTAAAATTGTAAGTCAACCCATGTCACTGGCTTTTTTAAGTTAGTCCAACTTCAGAGTGCATAACTTGATATTTCAAGTTGCCAGGACTTAAAATAAGTAGTCAGAACATAGCATCTTAAGAGTCAGTTTCTGTAAGACTAAGGATTTCCATAGGGGCTGATACAAACCCTCTTCAGATCTCAATGAAAAAATTCTCATAGATCAGGGGTCGGCAACCCGTGGCTCTTTAGCACTCCCCTAATGGCTCAATGGAGGTTTTGCAAAAATGTGTGAAAATGGAAAAATAACTTTTTTTTTATTTATTTATTTATTTATTTAATATGGTTTCTCAGGGGGTAATCATGACACAAACATTCTTATGTTGTAAAAATGTGTGTAGTTGTAAATATATTTCATTTAATATGATATTCAAGAAATGTGCGCTTCAAATGCTGGAAGCCGTTTTTATCATTCGAGCGCAAGCTGACAGTCAGGGATAGAGCGAGGCACGCTCTCCCACTTCTCATCCCTGAGAGAGTTCATAGACGCCCATCACGATCACACACTCAACAGTGATTATTTGCAAGGTGCAAGGTCCGATGATGTAGCCTAGTGTCTGTAGCTGAGGGGGAAGAGAAGGATGCTGCTGCGTTTGACAGTTGCACAGACTTCGTTCCATTTGCGAACTTATGAGACGAGGATAATGCACAGAAATCGAAATTTAGCCTATCTGTCTTATTTTCGACTGACTGATGAATTTTTAAGCCAGCTGCTTTTTAATCGCAAACTGCGTTACCCCTTTGGGATTGTAATTTATTTAATCTCTGACGCTGAGTAAGGGAGAGAATTAAAAGATTGTTTTATTTATTTTTCTCATTTGCACTAACTTAGGCTACTTAACTTGCCATTTGACTTACCTTTTCAAAAGGCAGCCGTTTTATTTTTATAATTGCAAGTTGACAGTTGTTGAACATTAAGTTCTATTGTTATTGACGTTGAAGAGAACATTTAATTTCCACACGGGCTGAAAATAGCATGAGGCTATGCACTTTTTTGTTCTTGAGACCTAAAACCAGTGCAACAAAAACCAAAACACTATAATATTGTAATGGGAGTTAGGCTAAACTTGAAGCAGCAATAGGCCTATCGTACAACAGTAGTCACGTGGTGCGCAATTCTCTCAAGGATGCGCTGCAGGGAAAATAAACATTTAATCATGAATGTTCATTTTGTAGGCCTATTTGTAGCCTACTTAGTCATTTTAATAGTAGACATACAGCTTATGTACTGACAGTCTATGTTGCCTTATATAAGGCTTTTAGATTTTTGCGGCTAGAGACAGGTATGGGTTTTGTGTTTTTTGGGCCAATATGGCTCTTTGAACATTTTGGGTTGCCGACCCCTGGGTTAGACCATTAGAAAATAGGTCTATGATTGCAGTTACAGTGAGAATGTCAAGGCCGTCGGCCCTAATAGTGTGTCGGCCCACCGGGCATTTGCCCTGTGTGCCATATTGCCAGTCCACCCCTGAATACACTATGCATATAGTGTTTGTGTAATCAGAATGAACTTTAGAGAAACCAATTTGAAAAATAAAATGCTTGTATCTTATATGCTTTATACATAAACTTTATAACTAAACTTGTGTGTCCTTGAAAAAAACGTACCTGGTCCAGTAGGCTGCGGCACCATCCAGTGAGAGACTGTGGCGTGACAGCATGGCCACAGGACATCTCAGCCCGCAGGGAGTCCGGGTCATCATCCAGAGCTGACAAGAGTGGAATACAACACTCAACACTTACATGACAGTGCATTTTGTTGCAATAGAATGATCATTAAAAAAAAGCAATGTACAGCAGTAGTCGTTCAGCCAGCTAAAGCTTTATACGCTGGGACAGTGGTGGCCTAGTGGTTAAGGAAATTAGCTAGCATGCTGATGTAACTTATATAGTTGCTAAAGTGTCTGCTAAATGCATAAACGCAAATGTAACCACAAACCCAGGGATCCTTTTTGATTCCAACTCAAGGTATAATTTTCTGTCCCTTTCTATCTTTCTGTCCAACTAATTTATTGTCACTTTCTGCAAAAAATCAATCAAATTTAAAATCAATAATCAAAAGAACTGAATAATCGACTTACTGATATCATCTCGCCTTGTGACAAATTTTAAAGTAGTGTCTGATCGGTCATAACGTTTTTCCGGCTCTTGTTGTTGTGTCGACATCTTGTGATATTGTTGCCCATCTGCTCAGCGTCCCAATGTCACACCACAACATACAGTACATGTCGTACTTGTATTTCCACTCTAGACTTCTTTCACTTTCATTTCTCTGCTGACACCACCCAAATTGATTTCTGGGAAATCTTTCTTTTTATTGTTGGGGAAAGTTTGTTATCAACTCTCATCAAGATTGTACTCAGATAACATTTTCCTGATAGTTATTACAGCACATAAAAGTATATCACAAAACCTGGAGGCCACCATAAAATGTCCTTCATCCTGGACATCCATGTCCATTTCATGTTTGCAGGATAGCTTTATGAACAAATTGACCTTCCACATTAACACCGTTCAATTCCCAGGCTTGTTTTTGAAAAGTGAGTGGCTCTCACGATTGATTTGAATATTGAGAATTGTTGTTGTGAAGAAAATATTGGTGTGCATGGTTTCACTATCATGCCCCAGTCTGGTATTCCCCTGAAAATCCACTGTCTTATTCAATCCATCAATATAAAACAAAGCAAATATTTAAGTCTCTTGCATTTACACTCATCAAGGACAAATAAGTGGATAAAGGTTTCACTAAAGCTTGTGTAGCAAGTCAGTAAACCAGTAAAGGGAAGCATTTGTGATTCACTGATTAACACAAGCGTTAGACAGACTGAGACATAATATATGGTGTTACAAAGGTATTCTGATGTATTCAAATGATTGGCTAGTTGAATTGTATATCATTGTGCCAGTCAGGACTCTGAGGAACAAACAGAGTTAGCAATGGATTGCATTAAAATTGTGCTCTACTTCAATCATGAATTGATACTTGTGAGAGGACAAAATTAAAAAAAAAAAAAAAAAAAAAGGTATCACACCATAACATACAGTACAGGTTGTACTTGTATTTCCACTAATTTCTCTGCTGGCAAAATTAAAAATAAACTTTAATTTCATTTCAAGTCTTGTAAACAAGCTTTGTGGCTTCTCTGTAACACAAATGCAACCCATGGCACACCCCTTTGCTATGTGTATCTGCCTTTTATGAGTCGTAAAAGAAAATGAAAGTAGCACACAGCTTCACTGTTTCGGCCGAACACTTGCTGTCAGATCATTCTCCGGGCTCATCAACAAAATGGGCAAGATTTACCAATTAACAGTTGTTGGAATACAAGGAGAAAAGAAAACTGTTGATGTTGCCACTACAGAAGAAGATTTCAACAATACAACAGTTCTTGAATTCAAGAAGAAACTTGTTGAGAAGCTGCCAGGAAACATAGGTAATTACTGTGTTTTCTAATAATTGAATTGGTGTCTTTGTCAATTTGTCTTTGTCAATTAATAAATAAACATACAGTACATGTTTCATATATGTGATAAATGTAAAGCCTACTTATTTTACCTACACTCAAATGATTTCTGACAATCTGTTAGATACTTCGGAACTGCGGGTACTATATGCATCTAAGCAGTTGGAGGATGATGACAAATTGTCTACCCATGGAATAAAGGACAAATCCACACTCATGCTCGTACTACGCTTGCACGGAGGAAAAAATCATGAAGTGTAAACTCCCCTGCACCGAGAACAGAATGAAAAAAAAATGTATATTGTGTCGTGGGATAATGAACAATATGCCACTATTGGTATATCTTTTTGCAGACTGGGCAATGTGAACTTATGCAGATCTACACAGATATAGGCCTCGTCTGATGTTTCATGACACTAATATAATCTATTTTCATGCACTACAGCACTTGATGAAGTTTAGATAGTAACTGCATAGTCTATGTACACTTGACATGAATAGAAATATGTTTTTTTGTTGTTGTTTTATTTCCAACATAATGGTTGTTTTGTATATAAACTTGTATATAAAATCTCCACAATGTGTATTTTGTTTGTATATCATCACAATTATCAACAAACATATTTATAATCACTGAATTTTTATGATCAATGTTTATAGGGCCAAAAATCAATTCCTGCCGTATGGCCCAAAATTCTTTGCACATCTGCTTGCAAGCAAATGCAGCAGTGATAAGGTTGTGGGTAAAACAGCCTACAGTCCTAGGGATTAGGCCAGGGGAGGGCAATCTTTGGCCAAAAGGCCACATTGGATTTTGGATTTTGAGTAATCGGCCAGGTGTTAACAGTCTACCTGTTGATTAACCAGTAGCCCTACTTCTTAAGGTGTTAACATGCAGGATTAAAAGGGGGGATTTGTATTTCATGAATATAACAACTTTGATAAATCAAGCCTATAATCTACAACTTTACCTTGGCTAAAAGAGAAGTTATTCTATTTTGGGAAGTCTCCCAGTTTGCCCAGGTCTGGATAAGGCGGAATGGGCATAGCAGAAAGAGAATGTTTAGGCTATAGGTTTATGTGAAAAGATGATTCCATACTGGACCAAAACATCTGGTAGCCTACATAGCCAATCGAATAACTCCGGTCACTGAATTGATGCACTACAGATTTTCCATTAGGCTATCTTCCTCATGAGCTCAATTACTTTTTTTTTTTTCACTTTGTTTCACAAGCCAACAGAGGCAGTTTTGTGCAATATTTTTTGCATTTTGCAGTAGGCTAAAACCTCCCCTAAGCCTCACTTTAGAAGATTAAATGCATCTATGAAATATTTGTCAATAATTTGTCGTCGTAACATGGAACTCAAAATCAGGAAAAGAGAAAGGGGGACTGTAGCTTATGTAGTCTAGCAGTGACCATTCACAATACATTTGAATATTGATAGAGGTTAAAAGTCGATGCGTGGGCGTGAATTAAGGGTTTCGGTTTTGCTTACAGATCATGTATGAAATTCTCTTTTTTTCCCTGCTGCACTTGTTACTGTCGTCGGTGTAAATTAGCCTACTTGGTTGTAGCCCAACTGCAATTCAAACAGAATTGTTTTTCTTCTTGTCGCGTCATTTTTGTGTTAGTAGGCTACTAAATCCTATAGGCTACGTAAACCTTTTGAGAATCATTATTGGCAGGTTTACAAGTAAATCATAGACCAGGCATTTCGCGGAAATTCAAAGTACATGCACAGATCTTTATGTCGTATTTTCATGTCAGTGAACAGCTTTTATCTTTCATTGAAAGACTAACAACGTACATGTGGAATTGTTGCCAATTCAGCAATTGTGTTCGATTCCTATTTGGAAATGTTAACATGAACTCCTCGGTCGATGTCCAAGCAGTGCCTCGGTATTCAGAAGGTGAGTGTCTTGACAGTAGCCTACTATTTGCAACAATCTTCTTGTTGAGGAAAGCACAGGAAGAAAATATTCTTTATTGGAGTTAGGCTATTCTCTCACAACAGAGGCTAAATATATTCTTGCTATGTTTTTACTTTTTACTCTGTGTTGGCCAACACTTAAACTTTTAATCATTCTATGGGTCTACTGGACCAGGTGGGTCCTACACATTGGTGATGGTTAGTGAGGTCCCCCTTTCCACTGTAAAGTGCTTTGGATCAACTGAGTTGTGTTAAATTGCGCTATAGGGCTATATATATAGCCTAAATACACTTGACTATTGTGCTTTTAATTTCTACCATCTACTGTAGTCTACTTTGCTCTTATCTTTGTAGAGCACATTGAAATTTCTTTGTGTATGGAATGCACTATATTGCCTAAATAAACTTGCCCTGCCTTGCCTTGAATCACAGTGAACTTCATGGCTACTCCAGCTCCTTATGTATTGAAGTTTAAAAAATGGGCAATATAAAACAATAGGCCTACATCTCAATAGGCAATTTTTTTTCCTGTGGTCCAATCAAAATAAAACTTTATACAGTGAAAGTATCCATCAAAAGTAGCATTTGTAAATTAATCTTTAAATTAATTTTAGTATGCGAATGAGCTATACTGTATCTATATTACTAATACAAATTGTTGTATTCATGGGTAGTGAAGAGATGAAGAGGTTGGGACCTGTCTCAATTTATAGGCCTATTATATGACACCTGGTGGGAGTATGCTTTCAGAAAAGGTGTGCTATACAGGGTAGATCAGTTTTCTTCTTAGTGTCTTGGGTCCAAATGCATTGGCTATACACCAAAATCACCAGAACCAAGTGATCTATAAATGGATATCAAAGGATGGAGGGGGTGGAACCTGTCTTAATTTATGTTTTCTGATATCCTGAGGCCTGCTTCTTTCCAAAAAGGTATGACTTATCAAGGTTAACTACTTTCCCCTATATTAGGCACTTCTGTATGAAAAATGCACATTTCCCCCCAAAATAGGTCTGAAAATAAGCCTGAAAATAAGGAGGGGGGTGGAAAAAGAAGCGCTCAGAAAATATATGGTTTGTGGGGTCTAATATGTTTCCCCGAAATGCCACTGGCATAAATGTAATCAAAAACAGCCAATTTTGAAAAAAATCACATTTCCTAATTTTGAGATTTATTGTAATGAGGGCTCAATGGTGTTTTTTGCCCCCAACAGCACCTTCCAGGTAGCACAGCCTAAAAGGCACTACCCTTACTCTATTCCTAACCCTAACCCCCTCAACCCTCATCCTAACCCTAAACTGAGTGGATGTCGGCCTATTGTCGGTGTATAGCGAAAACGCGAATGATATGACCGATTTCAGCTTCCATATTCCAAGATGGCGGCAATACATGGAGAATCTACACCAGTTAATGTGCATGCAAATGCTAAATTTCAAGCCAGAACAGACACACAGAATTAATAGTGGTGGTTGATATTTATAAGAAAGGACAAGCTTGTCAACAGGTAACACAGATTTTGAACAATAAAATCGTTTTTTTTTTTGTTTGTTTTTTTTACAATAAAATGTTACACATTTAACCTTTAAAGACAGCATTCAGGTACCTGGAACATCAGGGCTATTGACTGATTCACACTGGATTTCTCCTTTAATCCACAGTGCATTTTAAATAAACTTTGGGAGGACCAATCATTAAACCTGCTGAGACCTTATTGTGGCTAGACATAGCCTACCGGCTGAGCAAAATTCAATTTCAATTCAATTTTTTGATATTTAAAGTGTTTATAGCAAAAGTATTTCCTTGTTATTGCACCTCTAGAATTTTAGGCCTATGCAGACCAACAATGCATCAGGCATAGGCTACCAGTTAGTTGGGTTCTTTTTAACGCCTCATCTATTAGTAGTCATCCATTTGTTGAGCTTTGAGCTAACATATTTGCTAATTTTCCCCTTTAGCCTTGATCTCTTAAAAATGAACCCAGCTTGAATCATCATGATGGTTGATTTAGTGCAGTAGTGATTAATTGACAGTTACTCATATTTTAGACTTGCCACCTACTGGACACATGCAACATCAATATTCAATCACAGTAATTAGCCTGCATCAATCCAGTCCCATCATCCCCTGACAGTCCAGTCAATCTAGCGTAAAGAGACAAAAAATTTTGCAACAGAAATGGTTCATAGTTTTTATTGGTCCTAACACCCCCCTGAATCATATACTAAAAGTCTACCAGGGGATGTGGGGGAAAATTATGTTGAAAACCTAAGGCCATAAGCTCTCAGAAAATATATGGTTTATGGGGTTTAATATGTTTCCCCTAAATGTCAGTGGCTTAAATGTTACCAAAACCAGCCCAAATACAAACACAGAATTTCTTCATTATGGGCTTTATTGTTATAAGGAGGGTGGGGCATACCTCACTGTCACACCATGCCATATTATATCACATCCTGAGGATGTATGCTTTCAACTGCGGTAGACTTTTAGTATATGATTCAGGGGGTGTTAGGACCAATAAAAACTATGAACCATTTCTGTTGCAATTTTTTTGTCTCTTTACTCTAGATTGACTGGACTATGAATAATGTCACAATAAAATCTAAATAAACTAAGATACAAGTAGGAAGAGCAAATCACATTTCCAAATATTTTCATTGTAATTTTGCAACTAGGCCTATGTCACCCATTATGACCATCACCAAACCATGGCTGCATAAGGAGTCCTGATCAGCCAATATTTGTTGTCTTCATGCAGTGCGATTGTCCGAGAAATTGAAAGTTTGCTTCAGTTATGCTAAGGAGGAAATTACACCAAATGAGGTCATTACATACTATTACCTTCATTCAAAAAATAGTGGAGTCACCAAAGGAAATACCCAAGAAGGTAAGTCATGAGTGACTCAAAATTAAATGGAATTCAAAATAGAACAATGGTGACATGCTGGATTCTCGGTAATCTGAAAGTAATTAGTAATCTCTTTTGATAGTAGTATACAATGGGTTGAGGAATCAAGGAGCAACCTGCTACCTGAACTCGGCCTTGCAAGTCCTCTTCATGACAAAAGAGTTCAGAGAGGCAGTAGAAAGGTGAGCAATAGTCCTGCATGCGAAACAGCTGCATACAATTTACTGGCAGTTATTTACATGTCACTATTACTCTAGGTCACGGACCACTCCAAATGATAATGATTTATTATACCAACTGCAACAGCTGTTTAATAATCTGAAAGATGGTAATACATGTGGGTCAACTGTCAACATAACCTCTAGTCTGGCCATCAAAAATGGTGAGTGAAAAACCATAATATCAATGTTTGTGATGGATGGTGGTATTTGAACTAATTCATTTACTCTGAAAACTGTTTTGATCATAAGTTTTTGAACAGCAAGATGCAGTGGAGTGGTTTGAGAAAATCTTGAGTACAGTGCCACCGGATGTCTCCCAGGTGCTTGCATTACATATATTTATGTAATTGTAGAAATTGTTTTTTAATTCATTACTGTATTTGGTTTTATATACGGTATACTTTCATAAATATATTTAGGTTTATGAGGGAATATGGCAAAAAACACTGAGATGTCTAAAGGAAGACCATGAAGAGTCTCATGAGGATAACAGTTTTTTTTCACTGCCACTCGCCATGGAAGTTGGACATAAGGACATTTTCAATGTGGTAGGAACTCAAATTCACTTGTCTATATGAACAAGACAAATTCTTTTTTTGTAGGCCTATTTTATGTTTTCAACATGTAACATCTTGGTGTTATAGGTTGATGGCCTGGAAGCCTTTTTTAAAACCACAAGGTTTGATGAAGATGATTGGCTGTACTGTGACTACTGCGATGAGAAAACTGACACTGAAATTGTGAGATAATACAACTTCTTAGTACTTATTGACAATAATATAGGATTTGTAATTGTAATATTTATAGGATTACAGGATAAATTAACAGCATTTACAGTGTTTTACCTTGGTGTTAACTTTATTCAACACATTAAGTATTGGAAAAATGATTAAGAGTTATTTACCTCACTCACGTCTTAAAGCTACGTAGCGCCTCATCTGACGTGAATGAGGTAAAAGAGTTATTGGCTCAGTGATGAATATTTTTCTTCTTACAGAGTTTTAACCTCCAGAAGCATCCCACAATATTAATTCTACACCTCAAGCGGTTTTACTTTGATTATATGAAAATGGGATATGCAAAGAACTGCTGCCCTGTTGACATACCCTTAACTCTTAAGTTCTTTAAGGTAATAATTGATTGTAAATTATATTGATTTTGATCACATGTAAGCAATATGGATACTTGATAGATAATTGTTTGCTATTATGCACCACATGAACAGAACCATGAAGATATTGATAAATTGACATTTGTATAACCCATTTCAATAATTCTATTTCCATGTAATCACAACCTTTTTCTCGTATATTCAACCTAGAGTTGCACATATGAGCTGTATGGTGTGGTCAACCACAGTGGGGTGTATGGAGGTGGACACTACTATGCCTACATTAAGTCTCCTGACAACAATGACTGGTATTGCTTCGATGATTCACAGGTGTCAAAGGTAAGAAAGGGTTTTAGGTTGCAGGATTAGGAACATGTGTTAATTAAAGAAATGCTGTATAAAAAAGATTCATGAGCTCAATAGGCGATGGTTGTAAAATGTGATAGAATGTGGGGCGGCATAGCTCAGTGGGCTGGTGTGTCATACCACAAATCTGGGGACCCGGGTTCGATTCCGACCCCAGCTTATTTCCCGATTCCCTACCCTTCTCTCTCTCCCACTCATTTCCTGTCACACTCTCTACTGTCCTATCGAATTAAAGGCAAAAAAAAAAAAAAAGATAGAATGTGACATTAACAGAGAATGCTGTTTTTTTCAACAGATCAAAGACAAACACTTCTTAGAAAGGTATTACAAATTCAGAGAACATATTTTTTTAATTGAGTAATTCTGTTTACTCATTGCATCTCCTCTATTTTTGCAGGTCAGAGACTGCATATATGATTGTGTTCAGGAAAAGTGAGTACTCAAATTCTCTCTTTAAATTAAATACATGAAATCATTAAAGAAAAGTCATCTTCTGTACTTTCCCACTGTATTGGGGGGTAAAGTCATTTGTATTATAGTAGCCTATTTGTAATTTTTGTATTATGGAGTAAAAAATATTGCATGATAATTGTGTTTATTTTTTGTATTATTTAAGGAGAATTGACCCCCTCACCTAAAGAGTTGCAAGAAGAGCTGGTGGTGGAGAAACAGCCACACACTCCACTCAAAATCCATGGTGCTGAAGTGGAGAGAATTAGCAGCAGCTTCGGGCATCTTGGAGTTCACATCTCTGAGGATTTGTCATGGTCACCACAAATATCTTCTGTGGTGAAAAAGGCAAGACAGCGTCTCTACCACCTTAGGAGGATTAGGAAATTCAGGATCTTTGCTGAGCTACAGAAGTCCTTCTATACTGCCACTATAGAACCCATTATATCTGGGGACATCACTACGTGGTATGGGAACTGCACCTCTTTAGATAAAATCACCCTCCACAAAGTAATTCGCTGTGCTGAAAAAATCACAAAGTCCAATCTGCCAGGGTTACAAGGACTCTATTCCAGGCGATATCAGACCAGGGCAAACAGGGTTATTAAAGATATTCACCACCCCAGTCATAATGTTTTTGTAATTCTGCCTTCTGGAAAACGGTTCCGTTCCATCAGAACAAAAACTGAGAGACTAAGGAAGAGCTTCTTTCTACAAGCCAAGTTTATGAATGCAAAGCCTCACACACTCTATACTCTTCTTATTTATTATTATTAATGATTCTTGCTTGCACAGAAGGGAGTTATGCCCAATCTACATTTCTCTGCTCTTTGTACTTCAACAATTATGCATGTGACAAATAAAATGTAAGTTTGCTTTGAATTGACATGAAAATCTAAAATTTAAATAATTCTGTGTCCATCTCATACACCTGTTCACCTGTACCTGTTCATCTCGGTGAAATACCTCTCGAGTGCTTCAATGAAATATGGAGTCCTGCATTCCAAAATAAACAGCAGAACCTACTGATTCAAATGGTATGTGGCACTCACGGTTCCCTAGGAATCCAGTTTTGAAAATGCATCACATTTCTGAATTGTCTCGAAGTAATAAAAATAATACTAAATATATTTCCCCCCACGTCCAGTTTGGTTACACTTTATTTGAAGGTACCGTCATAAGACTGACATGACACTGTCATTAACTATGAAATGATGTTGTCATGAATCTGTCATAAACTTTATACACCCGTCATGACTTCTGTCATTAAGTGTCATGGTTAGGGTATGTCAGAAGTCATGACAGTTTTAGAAAGTTCATGACAGATTCTTGACAACGTCATGTCATAGTAATGACAGTGTCATGTTAGTCTTACCTTCAGTCGTACCTTCAAATAAAGTGTTACCGGATTTTGCAATAAATCTAGAGGTTGAAAGGTAAACCAGCAACACATCATAAACAATCTGAAAACAAGACTTGATGTCTGTGCTTGTACGTCACCCAGTAGGCCTACTTGGCCATAGCTCACACTACTCAGTCCATTGGCTCCTCGTCAAACACTGGATCAACTTTACAGATGATATAGAATTGAACATGTACAGTGTGTCTACACCTGCTACATCAGGTTCATGATGCAAACACCTGTAAAACCACCAGTGCCAAGATCCAGACAGGACTTTCACACCCTCTCAAACCAAGTGGATGAAATTTGAGGGTGAATCCCTTTGCCCTCGTAAAACAGTCTACATCCTGTGGATGTCAGTTTTTGGTTGGGGTTAAAGTTACAGTCATGTAATGTTCCTAACAATATTGATAAGGCTGGTATCCTGTCGGCTTGATGCTGCTAGTGTAGCCGGAGCCATTCTTACCGCACTCTGGTTTCAAACTTGCCACCCCGTCAACAGCAACTAACCCACGGCATGGGAGTTGAACGCTCTAACCACTGAGCTGAAAAGCCTGTTGCTGTGTGAAATTACAGTTTGGATTACTCTATTCTTCATTCCTCAAAGTAGGTAGCCTGACATGCCAGACTATATCATAAGAATGTATAGTCTGGAGACCACTGATAGACTGTGCCTCAATGGAGGGGCGGCTAATTGCGTTGTCTTTCAAACTGCTTCTCCATGTAATAGGCTAGCGTTGGTACCAGCTGGTATATCAAACTTTTCCCGTAGCCCGTCGGTAACACGGCAAAGATATCTTTTTTCAGAACGAAAGACTTCAGTGCACTTTCTTGTTCCACTTTCAAAGAAAATGACAAGTGCAATTCCTCCAAAACTAAAGCCAAAGATGATTCTCCATATGCGGCTCTGGTTTGAGCAGGACTGTCGTCATCGTACTAAGCCCGCCTTACGATTTCCTGTACACATACCGCGCTGTGATTGGTTATCCGCGGCCAGAGTCAGGATAGGCTACAACGGTTTTCTGACGTAATACCTTCGGCGTTGCTGGTCTGGCCAGCTGCTGATTGGGCAGGATTTCTGAATTCCCCTAAACGGGGGAACTGCCCCCTCTTGGTTGAGAACCAATCAACTTTGAGCAGCTCCAACGGCTCTCAGTCCTGTTCAAGCAATTCCCTTCGCGTCACATACGTCAGAGGAAAGAGTGGCGTGATTGGTTTTTGCTTCGGCACAGCATTTTCTAACGTCGACCAGTAGCAAACCGAGGGATTTCAGGGAGGCGGGTCAACCATGCGCTTTGAGAAACTTAGTTATACGGGCTCTTGGTCAGACCAAAGTCTTGTAGAGTTTTGAAAGTCGATGTCAATCAGGCTATCTAGACGTATCCACTGTGCAAATTCAAATTTGCTACCGCTAGGGGTACGTCTAGAGTTCTAGGCTACAAAGTAGGCCAAATACATTTTAAATGGCCAGGTTTGGCAAGATGCATGCAACAAAGAAGAGAAAAGTTGTCTTTGAGTGTCGAGTAGTTACAAAGAATGGACACCAAAATATTTTCCCACAAATGTTGTCTCAAAGTTGATCTGTCACACAAAATCATCAAACAGAGCAAACCATTTAAAGATTTACATGTATGGTAGGGGCAGACAGTCCTATGCTATACTCATTTAAAGGAATATTCCACTTCTTTATGAAAATTGGTTATTCACTCTCTTACCTGGAGTTACATATGTGGGTGAAAGCATTTTGGTCTCAGTGGATGCGTTTTCTCTGTCCAGCAGCCCCAATTTTAGCTTTATTTTAGCTGTAGCTTAGCATAGGCGCTGTAATGTAAAGTTGGCAGATAGCAACTCTTTGGCTACATTACTTTCCAGTGCCTATGCTAAGCTAAAGGTAAAATTGGGGTTGCCAGAAAAGGAAAGCATATGCACCAAAATGCTTTTACCCACATATGTAACTCCAAGAGGTTGAATGACCAATTTTGATGAAGAGGTGGAATATTCCTTTAGCAATACATTTATTGCATTTACTATACTATTTAACCATGTAACTATGTTCAATTGTCATCATCTAATGTGTGGCCCTTGGCTTACCTACTGAACTGTGGCCCTTAGACTAAAACTGTTGGCCATCCCTGACCTAGAATGTAACAAAAAAATCTCAGTAGATCTCCTCTATTTGGGGGTGGCCATGGTACAACCTCTCTCAAGATGAGAAGTTTTAACAACAGACACATCACAGACGGTGTGACAGAGTCTGTGTCCACAGGGAATTAAAATGTAATTTTATCCTATCAGCTTATAGTTGTTGTTTTTCGCTGTTTATTGCACAGGCAATATTGTGTTATAATGTAATGTTATAATAAACAAAAACACAAAAGGATAGCAGTGTTATCACATATTTTCATTCACATACATCCTTCATTATGTACAATATAAACAGAAACAGGCAAATTTAACGGAATGCTTTACACTTTGTTCTATATATGTGAATAAAAATCCTTAAGATGGAAAATCCTTGTATTGGCCACATTCAAGAACTATAGGTATTTAAACAAACATAAAAATATAACTGTACACAGTAAATGTGCCTTTCAAAAATATTAGCTTACACAACTATTTTTGCCATACTGGAATTGATGTCTGACGAGGTACCACACCCTCTGGACATTCAGTGTAAGGTTGACTTGTTTTGGAACAATCCTTTTTGGTCTTCAAGCACAAAAAACAGAACTCCACCTTGCAACGTTGGCAAAGAATATTTTTACAGTACATTCCGCTGTGTTCCACCAGTCTCCCACAGGTAGGGCAAGCACGCATAGATGGACACACAACACTCTGGACTTGCCCAAGAGTCAGCTCCTTACATGTCAACAACTTCAGTACTTCAGGGTTGGTACAGCCTGGATTTTCGCAACAGTCAGTACGTGGGGCTGGTCCTTTCCATGTATTCAGACATTGCCAGCAGAAATTGAAAGACTGGCCCTTCACAGCAGTACAGATGGAGCATTTTACAGCCAGATTGGCCAAGTTCTTCCTCTCTACGTAAGACTGACACCCAGGACACTTTAGGGGATGGATGCCAAATAAATTAAGTAAAAGTATAAAGTAAGTTAAGTATAAAGTAAAAGCTGATAGCCTATTGATACTTGATCTTGTAAAACAAAATCACACTTACACATTTGAATTCACAGTACTCAGCAGCTGCCACTAAAGCCATAGTTTCTTCAAAATAGTTCTGTTCCTCATTTGTCAAGACGGCAAGTCGACGGATTTCTTCATATGGCCAGATAGCCTCACACTTCTGCAGTGTGCCATCTTTCAAGGCAGGGCAAGTAAACCTGTACTGACCCTGGTAGAAGAGTTTGCCAAGAAAATAAAACTATCATGTAGATGTTTTCATAAAAATGCACTTAAATGATAACTAACACGTTTCTTACAGCCTACCTGATCTAGTAAACTGCGACACCAGGCAGTGAGAGACTGTGGTGTGACAGCATGGCCACAGGACGTCTCCGCCCTTAGGGTGTCTGGATCGTCATCTAGAGCTGTAAAGGTAGGTTCCGTATCATAAGTCCGACATCCCATTAGTCCGACATCCCATTAGTCCGAAAATGAGCCATTGAGGAGAGATCCCATTAGTCAGACATACCATTAGTCCGAAAAAAGAAGCCCATTGTTCCGACATCCCATTAGTCCGAAAATACACATGTAGAGATGCATGAATGGCTTGTAAGGGGGCTAGTAATTAATGACCAAAATATTGACGCTACTTGTCAGTGTTGAGCTGTTCTCGCTCCTCTGTGTGTGAGTGAATGCGTGTGGGCATTGTGTGTGTCTCCTCCTCATTTTGAATGCTAATTTGTGATGGGTTTTGTAGTAGGAACATTTTTAGACTGAAGCAGTTTGATGTTCATTTGCACACACACACACACAAAAAACCACATCCACGGCTGATAGATAATTGTCGCAATTTAGGGAATACGAACCTTGGTTGCCCGTGCAACTGCCATGCACGCATCCCCTACCCCACTCTCTGCTAATGCTTTTATTTAATTAACCATTGAATAAATCCAGACTGCGGTCTATTTCCTAAAAACTCCGTCTGTCATTGTTTTTGTTAGACTGACGTGACACTCTGTGTGAATTCCTGTGTGTTTCAAAACTCATAATTGGTAATTAAACAAAATCGATCACACAGAGTTTGTCCTGGAAGAAACGGGTCCTATGTTCCCCGCCTTGTATATGACCACGGAAATTGCATGGGATATGCTTGCGAGTGCACATTTCGTAGGTAGCCTACAACCTGCAGAGTTTCGCACCATCTCGCACCATCCCATCATCTTGCCTGCATTATGCAGAAAGCAGATTTGGATAGCCTGCTTGAGATTGGACAGTTGAATGAATAGGCTATTATATTTTATTTATTTGTTCTGTAATGTTCTAACCAACCATACTATAGTGGTCCGCAAGTAAGATATAGTGGTAAAGTTTATGTCCAATTACGCACAACTCCAAGGCCAATCTGGAGACGTCTTTTGCTCAAAATCTCTCATACTTGACTTGTCCTTTTCGTTTGATATCTCTATCTATAGCCTAGGCTACCGCGATCAGGCATGATATCCATATACTTCGATTTTGGAGAAATTAGTGCATTCAACTTTTGGGACATGGTTGTTTGTTTTTGTGCTGATTTAGGCTACTCTTAAAAGCGGCTGCTTTCTGCAGCGGCCACCCGACGTTTCCTTATCCTTACAACTTCTCAAAGTTTAGGCTACTTGTTGTTTCCAGTAGATTTTTTCGTTAAGATATTAACCTTGTTTGATTTATAATGTGGTGAAACTTAGGAATTAGTGCCGAATAGACCGCTGGTATTTTGTAATTGTGTTATTCACTGCTTAAACCAGCGCACTTCTGCAGCAGCCTTTTTTCCCAGCAGTGAAGACATTAAGGACTGTCAACATGGCCGTAGCTACAATAGAGGACACCTAATTTTTCGAGCCGAAAATAAGTTAAACATTCTTAATTAATCCCTTTGCGCGCGTTAGTGCCGCAAAACATATCTCCGGTTTTGCTTCATTGTCTTTCGGAAGCTTTATATGGGCATGATACCTCTTACCTATTTGGTAAATCTGATCTAATTAAAACTAAACAATCAGATCTACCCATTGGTATCATTGGTAACGTACTTGCTAGAGATTGAGAGGGTTTAATTTCAGTGTAAATATCGCCTATATTTAGGCAAGGTATGTCTTTATAGTGTTAAAGGCTGAACTTGCTAGATCATCACACATTATAATATAGACCTATAATTTGCAGAGAACTGAAACCTGTGAAATGAACACAATTTTTAAAACTGTAATCTGTGGTGGGAGCACATTATTGTAGACTAAATCATTGGAGCATTTAAATCATTCACTGAAGTAAATGATATTTTTTCCAAACACAATCAGTGGCAGGTTACACTGTTGTCACAAAATCATAAATAGCCTAAAGAATTCTGTGCTAAAAAGATACAGCTGAATATTCAGCATTGCTCAGTTATGTAGCCTATTAGGAAGGAAGGAGGAGCTGTGTCTCATTGACTTTCAGTGGGTATAATTTCTGTGTTTCCATCAGAAAAAAAGTCTATCATGATGTGCTCCCACCATTGCATTTTTAAGAATTAAAAATCTCAGTAGATCTTATGTTGAAAAATTTTCGGCGCGCTGTGCGCGCATTTAGGACCTCGTAATTTCAAAATGTTGTATACGGCCATGACTGTCAATGCTTTACTTAATCCCTGTGTGTGTGCTTTTGCTGTGTGTCAGACTCTTCAGTCAAGTTGACTGCAAACATACAATTGTCATTAGGCTGATTGCCACTGTCTTCTCAAGCAGCTACTGTTACATACAAGACTTAAGTATCTCAATTAAATCATTTAAATCAATTAAACGTGACTATATCGCACTGGGCTCCGCACTGCGCCTCTGTTCAAAGAACTTCAGTTCGCGACACCCCCTCTCCTTCCCTCATCACAAAGTGTGGGCACGGAGCAGCAACAACCTGCGCCTTGCCGTGCGGCTGCATGGAAGCAACTGGGAACATAGGACCTGGGGAACATAGGGATGACCCCGTACTCAGTGCTGTAGCAAGGAGTGTTTGGATATGTTTACTGAGTTTGAAACTAAAAACAATGTAGACTACTGAGAAAACGTATTTTCACGAGAAAACGTATTTTCCTTCGCGGACTGCTGGGTGGACTCATTCACCAGATTTGGTGAGATGTATTGTTTTTCTGTGTTTTCATATTGCTTGACCTAGCAGACAGACAGCAATCCCATTTTTCCTTTTTTTCTGTGGATTATATTTTTGGTTTGCTATATCGCAGACAAAGTTTTGTCGGCAGCGGCCCTCTCGCTTTCCTGGATTGGATTATTGACTCTTGTGCGTGGTCCTGGCAAAATACAGGACATCTTTCGTTTAGTTTGGACTTTTAGGTTTATTTTCAGGACTGAATGAAAGGGGGAATTGCAATGCCTGGGATTGTTTGGGACATTTAATTGTGTGTGAATAGCGCCGCTGTGCGCGACCTGGGTTATTGTTTCATGTGTATCCTCCTTTACTGTTAAACCGAAGAAAGGGACATCGTTTCATAGCCTGTAATTAAGAGACGCACTCAGATTTGTAGCCTACCTTGTACTTTATTCTCAGAATTATCTGTTTATTGCATTCATATTTAGTCATTCAAAAGAACCCCTTGATTGTTACAACAGGCCAGCACATTTCCACCTGTCTTTAGACACACGATGCTACAAAAAAGAGGTCTCCTTTGTTCCACGGATTTTGCGTCTTTCATTACAAGTCATCCATCCATCTTTACTGTGTATGGTCGGACTAATGGGACTTCGGACCAATGGGGCTGTTTTTTCGGACTAATAGTATGTCTGACTAATGGTATCCCTATTCAATGGTTCATTTTCGGACTAATGAGATGTCGGACTAATGGTATTTCGGACCAATGGTCCGTCCCCGTAAAGGTTATGCATTGTTTTCATTGTAAAAAATAAAATTTACATTAACATTGAAAAAAAAAAACTTAACTATTCAACTTACTGATATCATCTGCTCTACTAACAAATTTTAATTTGCCATCTGATAGGTCATACGCTTTTGATGACATCTTCAAATTATGCTGTCAATCCATTCAAATGCCTGAACACAATGTGGTTAAACAAATACTGTACTAGACTAGATGGTGTTAGTCAAGATCTCTTTCGTTTTCAATTCAAAGCGTGTCAA
The DNA here is from genome assembly GCA_027497455.2 of Sardinella longiceps. Classification (NCBI taxonomy): domain Eukaryota; kingdom Metazoa; phylum Chordata; class Actinopteri; order Clupeiformes; family Clupeidae; genus Sardinella; species Sardinella longiceps. Next base: position 6,763 of record JAODXP020001834.1, on the reverse strand, counting down.
ACCCAGACGGAAGTCCCCGTTTGTCAGGGGATTTTTTTTTTCATATCAGCATCAGGGAAACGCTCCAAGTTCCAAACGGGCATAGAGAACTGGCTCTGGCTCAGAGAGGAACTAATGTTTTGTTTGCTGTGAAAAAGATTGTTGTTTGTTTTGCATGTTGGTTTAGGGAGTGAGACTGATGAAGAGAAGGTGTTCTTCCAGCTTTAAGAAAAATATTGGTTTTCATGTTACAGTATGTCTCTGCAGATGTACAGTATGTGCCCTTCTCCAGTCCGTTTGTCATGTGTCTACATTGCTGATTAACAGTGTAGCTTTGCATTTTGCAATGTACAGTATAACATATTAATCTTACAACTGCTGTGTAGTTACATTGAGCCCTTCACATAATGTTCCCTTGTTGAAATGTGTTAGAATATTCCTGGATAGGTGATAGGTGATGAGGTTGTGTTCTGGTTCAACAATTCAACACAGCGGAATAATCAGTGACAGTTGAGGCATTACCAAACATGGAAAGAAAACTCGTGTAGCCTGCGTGAAGAGATCAGATACAAAAAATCAATTTGTGATCAATTTACAGAAATATATAATTTTTATTAACTTCAGGTTATTATCAGTTCATCGCCAATTTGATTGTTTTGGCCTGATTTGTTAGTATTTGATAACAAGGGTGTTGCAGGCTCTACAAAAAGTTACAGGGCATTCGGTCTACGAGGTACATGCTTGTGTTGCAGCAAATGTGGCAACATAATAAAGCAGGCTAATTGCATGGGCTAAGCAAGAGCAATAATTAACCCAGATAGCTGTTGCAGAAAGAAGTTGCTGGTTCCGGTAAGTTTACTTGAGTGCAATTATCTTCTAGGTCTTAGAATTGTAAAAGTATTACAGAGTTCTGAAGAATGTGTTACCAGGCCTAGTCTCTGAATGACTGTATGGCTTTTTTAATACTTCTTTTGGTCTGACCTCATGATTGTAATGACCGTTTTTTTTAGCTTCATAAAAAAAGAGCAGAGGGGGTACAAACGGATGCTCTTGGCAGATGATGGGCTATTACAAAGTTTGAAGTCCTACATTGGAATTCACCTTCTTGAAGCAATAAAGTAACAAAGATTTAAAATATTTCACTTTTATGTCAGTGCATGTTTTGCAATTAAATGCTGGCAGTTTGCAGAGTAGATAAATGACACTGGAAACATTGTGTCCTTGGCAGAAGACATTATAAAGTATCTTTAATAAAACAATAAAGAATCAAACAGCCTAAATAAAAGAATAATAATAAACTAATTTATCAAAAGGTTCCCGTATCTGCAGACACACCCAGTGCTAATAACTCACATCAAGCACTAGTCACAAAGGCTATTTCTTCCAGTGGTTCAGACAAAAACAATTATGATGAATATATGAATACTTACTTACTTACTTACGCCTACCGCCGAACTTTGGGCATAGGCCACGAACAAGTGCTCTCCAGTCATCACGATCCTGGGCCATCTTCTCCATTCCCCATGTATAGCCAGACCTCTTCACATCTGCATTTAGGTCACGGCGCCAGCTGTTTCTTGGCCTACCCCTCTTCCTTCTCCCTTGTGGATTCGAGAAGAGGGCCTGTCTTGCTGTATTTGTTGCAGGTTTGCGAAGGGTATGGCCAACACGCTTCCATCTTCTTTGGAGGATCTCTACTTCTACAGGCTGTTGTCCTGTTTGGTGCCACTGCTCCAGGTTGTCGATGGTATTTGGCCAATATACTCTTAGGATCCGCCTGAGGCAGGTATTGATGAAGGTCTGGATTTTATTCATGGTGTTGGCCGTTGTCCTCCAGGTGTCTGTGCCATACATAAGTATAGGCTTTACCATGGAGTTAAAAGTCCTGATTTTAATTTTGCGTGGCAGTTCAGACGATCCCCAGACATTCCTCAGCTGGTGGAAAGCTGCCCTTGTCTTTTCAATCTGTACCTTACATCAGCATCGGTTCCACCGTTTTTGTCCACTACACTTCCAAGATAGGTGAAACTCTCCACTTCCTCTAGTGGTTCTCCCTCTAGCCTGATAGGGGTTGAGGTGTTATTGTTTATTTTGAGGATCTTGCTCTTCCCTTTGTGTATAATGAGGCCAAGACATGCTGAGTGAGTTTCTAGGTTGTGGTTTTCTCCTGCATTTGTTGATGGATGTGAGAAAGAAGTGCCAGATCATCAGCGAAGTCAAGGTGCTCCAGTTGGGACCAAGGTGTCCATTGGATGCCATTCCTCTTTTGGGCAGTTGATGTCTTCATTACCCAGTCTATCCCCAACAGAAAGAAGAAAGGGTGATAGACGGCATCCTTGTCTTACTCTTGTTCATACATGGAAGGCTTCTGTGAGCTGTTGGCCATGTACCAGGGCTACTAGTCCCAGGCCCCAAGTTTTGTTTATGTCTGTTGGTGCTCCACATGCATGGCACATGTGCAATAGTCCTTTGATGTTATGTGTATGTCCATTCTTAAGCGAGTCTTGCTCAGGGATGCAAAATGAATCCTATTATATCGTATCCTATTATATTTTTCATACCCATATGACTTGAAACTTGATTTCTATGTTGCGATATATAAAATCAAAAGACTGCATGATTGAGTTGTGGAGTGATATTCCATGTGTTGTCACTCACATTACTGTTGTTAGGTCTTTCAATAATGGTTATATTCGGCTAACCGCATCACTCCGACCAATAGAATGCTAGATACTGACATAAGTTTTCTAAGCCTAGCAGATTTCACAATTAGGTATTTGAAAAGGCATGTAAACCCACTATGTGTCTCTTCCCTGGTCTGAGTGGAAGTACAGGTCAGCTCAAAGACACAATAGTGCCTTTGCATGAGTAGTCTCAAGGGCTGTCATTTACCTGTATTGCACATTGTCACTGCTGTGGTGCCACTGCAGCCAATTAGGGTTCCATTTTTGTTGCTTGAAGAGGAAAGATGTGAAGTCAAACTATAGAGCAGTATTCCTATATGGTGGTGTGGCTTAGGTAGGATGGAAGGGAAAAACGTGGGCTACACTAAAGCTGATAGAGGCTGTGGCTTTGATTCTTTAACCAGGACCAGCAGCAGGCTTTGGCATGCTGTGTTCAATGGCTCATTAATTCTTTTTATCTGCTCGTTACATTGCAGTCAATGAAGGGTTCAGATGCAAAACCCTCCATTCGCTATGAATTTACAGAAATATATCATTTTGATTGACTTTATTATCAGGCCATCAACTACAATTTTTGGCTATGTATCATAACATTCTAGTTGCAGTTCATTAGGCGGGAGATTACTTGGAAATTGTTTTTGCTTATTTATAAAAAATTAACTACAACCGAATTCCAAAAAAGTTGGGACACTTTATAAATTGTTAATAAAAATGGAATCCAATCATGTACAAATCTCATAAACCTATATATTGTTCACAATAGAATATAGATAACATGGCAAATGTTGAAAGTGAGACTTTTTGAAATGTTATGCCGAATATTGGCTCATTTTGGATTTTATGAGAGCTACACATCCCAAAATAGTTGGGACGGGTAGCAATAAGAGGCCAGAAAAGTAAAATTTTCATATGAGGGACAGCTTGAGGACCCAATTGCAACTTATTTGGTCAATTGGCAACATGATTTGGTATGAAAAGAGCCTCCGAGAGTGGCATTGACTCTCAGAAGTCAAGATGGGCAGAGGATCACCAGTTCCCCAAATGGTGCAGCAAGAAGTAGTGGTCCGAAATCACAAAGGAGTTTCTCAGACAAAAATTGCAAAGAGTTTGAAGGTATAATCATCTACAGTGCATATCATCATCGAAAGATTCAGAGAATCTGGAACAATCTCTGTGCATAAGGGTCAAGGCCGGAAAACCATACTGGATGCCCATGATCATTGAGTCCTTAGATGGCACTGCATCACATACAGGAATGCTAATGTAATGGATATCACAAACTGGCCTTAGGACTACCTCCAGAAAACATTGTCAGTGAACACAATCCACTGTGTCATTCGCCATAGCCAGCTAAAACTCTATAGGTCAAAAAAGAAGCCATTCCTAAACATGATCCAATAGCACAGGCGTTTTCTCTGGGCCAAGGCTCATTTAAAATGGACTGTGACAAAGTGGAAAACTGTTCTGTGGTCAGACGAATCAAAATTCAAAGTTATTTTCAGAAAACTGGGATGCCATACCATCCGGACAAGGACAACCCAAGTTGTTATTGCTTATTGTTAGCGCTCATTTCAGAAGGCTGCATCTCTGATGGTATGGAGATGCATGAGTGTGTGTGGCATGGCCAGCTTACGCATCTGGAAAGGCACCATCAAGTCTGCAGTCCAGATCTTTCACCCATAGAAAGCTTTTGGTGCATCATACATAGGAATACATGACAAAGAAGACCTAAGACAGTTGAGCATCTAGAAGCCTGTATTAGACAAGAATGGGACAACATTCTCTCCACAACTTCTCTCCACAGTCCCCAGACGTTTGCAGACTGTTTTAAAAGGAAGAGTGGATGCCACACAGTGGTAAATGTGGCCTTGTCCCAACTATTTTGGGATGTGTAGATGCCATGAAATTGAAAATCAACTTATTTTACCCTTAAAATGATACATTTCCTCAGTTTCAACATTTGATATGTGATCGATGTTGTATTCTGAGTAAAATATTGAAATTTCATCATCAACCATTCTTTATTCAGGGGAACTTGACTGAGCTCTGGGCTCTTTTACAGCAATGCCCTGATAGGAATTAAATTAAAAACGGAAAAACATGAAACAAATAAACAACAAATGAAGTCCATATCAAGTCCAAAATGAAGTCCATATCAGCTGAACAGAATCCAATGACCGCTGTGTCCTTCTAATCCAGCTGGCTGACGCTCATGGATTGGCAATCATCAGACCAGACGGTCTTCAGAAAGACCTGTTGTTGGATGCTCTGGATGCACACAGCGGTTCACAGCTGTCCTTCCAGCAGCTCGGGTTATTTATCCTCCTTCCCCGGACAGTTAGCGACGACAGCTACACTGTTAGACTTTTCTAAGGTTTTTTACAGTAACTCACTGGCAACACTGTTGCCAGTGAGTTACTGTAATTCAGAGAGCCAGTATACTACTGTATTTCATTTTACAGTAACAATACCGCACAATTCAAAGTAAACCAGTATAGTACTGTAACCCTTTTCAGCCTTTTACCCCTTTTAAAATGTATTATTGATTTATTTATTATTATTTATTAATTTATTATATTATTACAATATTACCACTACTAGCCTATTGGTGTTATTATAATCATAGTTTAATAATAATGACAAATACGTTTTTCAAGTTACCACAATGTTTATTTTTTTAATTTTGTACAAAACGAATATTTTCAAGGCTTTTCCAAAAGAAGGGCCACCTTCTTCTCAGCGCTGTCCATCCACTTTGTTGCAGTCAGCAATGTGGTACCTGCAGTATGAAAAAGTACACCATATTAACGTCTAGAAAACAACCACAGTCTCACCCAATGCCAGCAGAGTTACCTGCTAAGGTGCTAACGTTAGCTGCTAATGTTAGCTATTACTGGCTAATAATTATTGAATTCAAAATTATTTTGGTAGCCTACAAGTACTTACATCTGTAAAATTCTGTCGAAGTGTCTTATATTCAGGAATCTTTCACAAAGGCACCAACGTTTCTTGCCTTCAGAAGTGTATTCCCTGCAATATGAAAAAGCACAGTATTAAAACACACTGTAGAAACCAACTGACATACAGTAGCTACCACATAATTAGGCTACCAGTGCTAATGTGGGTATCCACACTAACATTGGATGTCAGCTCCGAATGCTGAATGTTGAAATTAAATTAAAATGATTTGGGTACTTACATCTGTAAAGTTGTGCATTTTAGAAGTGCTTTGTCTTCAGGAGGCTATTCCAATTCGATGAGTTTTCATATGGGCACAGTTGACAGTCCGATGTGGAGAAAACTTCAGCCTCTCAGGCGCTAACTGCACTTCATTAGGCTACTGACTTAGATAGACTACATAGAAATATACACGGGTAGACTAGGTTTCGGTGAGCATTAATATGACAGAATTTTGAATTTTAGATGCCTTGTAATGTAATAGGTTACCCGAAAATCCTCCTTGCTGCTGCAGCCAAAGCAACTCTACACTAGGCTACTACAGTTTTGTGATTTCCAACTAGGGAGAGACAGGAGTGCCAAAAAGCATTAAAAAGTGGTGCCTTACTGTAATTTCTTTTAAAAACTAATGAAACTCAGTGACTTACTGTAAATTCAAAAAATGAACATAACGGTCAACCAAAAATTCCCAGAATGCAATGGCAATTACAGTAATTTACCACAAAACTAATTTAAAGTATCTTACTGTTTGATATGTAGTAAAATACTGTAGAAATTACAGAAAAGTCTAACAGTGTAGCAGCACAAAACATCTCCGTGGAGTTGTGGTAGCAGATCTAATCGCTATTTGCACAGACCTGGGTGATCTCACAGTCCAAGTACTGGAAAAGTTGCAGCCGCACATCGTCCTTGTTCTGAGTGAGTGATCAAAACTTACTAGCATGGTCAAGCTAGCTAGCATCCAGCCCAGCAGGGAAGTAGGTTATTATTCCTATGAACAGTGAAGAGCTTGATATGGACTAAATATGAACCAAAACGAACCGAAATCACATGTAGACATAGCGAATTTAAATTTAAAACTTCCACGTCACTGCATTCTATTTTTATTCACAATTTGTAAAGTGTCCCAACTATTTTGGAAT
>JAODXP020001828.1:0-25600 GCA_027497455.2 Sardinella longiceps | reverse complement strand
TAGGGATGCAACGGTTATTGAATTTTACGGTTACCGAACGATACGCCCTCTACGGTTCAATAAACTTTCGTAAACCGCAATATTTCGGTTTATTAATAAAATGTGAATCTATTGAAGCTCCCTGAAATTTGCTTATGCAGCCAGCATTCACAAGCTCTACATGCAGAGCTGTAGAACCCTCAACCAATCACGTGGTTTTGTGCTAATTAGCTCAGCCTGTGAAATGTGTGCAACTTTTCACCACTGCACGTCAGACAGAGAGAGATGAGCTAAAAAGCTCCACTCAAGTACCGCGGTGAAGACAGTTTCACGTTGGATATTCGACAGATATTCGCATATTCGACAGATATTCGCTAAATGGTGCTGAATTCTATTTCACTTTCCCTCAGTGTTGCAGTGAGCACACCCCCATGGTTTTACAAGCTTCAGAACCACCCATATTATAACTTTCATATACCATTGATTTCTATGGGAAAAGCTTGTTTTTTCAATAGCTTCTACACCAAATGACCTTGGGACCTCAAATTTGCTCAGAATGTTTGACTGTATGTGCCGACTAAGATACACCACAATTAATTGCCATCATATGCCCCCTTTAGCTTATAGGAAGGTATAAAGGAAATACCATTGATTTCTATGGGAAAAAGCTTGTTTTTTCAATAGCTTCTACACCAAATGACCTTGAGACCTCAAATTTGCTCAGAATGTTTGACTGTATGTGCCGACTAAGATACACCACAATTAATTGCCATCATATGCCCCCTTTAGCTTATAGGAAGGTATAAAGGAAATACCATTGATTTCTATGGGAAAAAGCTTGTTTTTTCAATAGCTTCTACACCAAATGACCTTGAGACCTCAAATTTGCTCAGAATGTTTGACTGTATGTGCCGACTAAGATACACCACAATTAATTGCCATCATATGCCCCCTTTAGCTTATAGGAAGGTATAAAGGAAATACCATTGATTTCTATGGGAAAAAGCTATTTTTTTCAATAGCTTCTACACCAAATGACCTTGAGACCTCAAATTTGCTCAGAATGTTTGACGGTATGTGCCGACTAAGATACACCACAATTAATTGCCATCATATGCCCCCTTTAGCTTATAGGAAGGTATAAAGGAAATACCATTGATTTCTATGGGAAAAAGCTTTTTTTTTCAATAGCTTCTACACCAAATGACCTTGAGACCTCAAATTTGCTCAGAATGTTTGACTGTATGTGCCGACTAAGATACACCACAATTAATTGCCATCATATGCCCCCCTTTAGCTTATAGGAAGATATAAAGGAAATACCATTGATTTCTATGGGAAAAAGCTTGTTTTTTCAATAGCTTCTACACCAAATGACCTTGAGACCTCAAATTTGCTCAGAATGTTTGACTGTATGTGCCGACTAAGATACACCACAATTAATTGCCATCATATGCCCCCTTTAGCTTATAGGAAGGTATAAAGGAAATACCATTGATTTCTATGGGAAAAAGCTTATTTTTTTCAATAGCTTCTACACCAAATGACCTTGAGACCTCAAATTTGCTCAGAATGTTTGACTGTATGTGCCGACTAAGATACACCACAATTAATTGCCATCATATGCCCCCTTTAGCTTATAGGAAGGTATAAAGGAAATACCATTGATTTCTATGGGGAAAAGCTTGTTTTTTCAATAGCTTCTACACCAAATGACCTTGAGATCTCAAATTTGCTCAGAATGTTTGACTGTATGTGCCGACTAAGATACACCACAATTAATTGCCATCATATGCCCCCTTTAGCTTATAGGAAGGTATAAAGGAAATACCATTGATTTCTATGGGGAAAAAGCTTGTTTTTTCAATAGCTTCTACACCAAATGACCTTGAGACCTCAAATTTGCTCAGAATATTTGACGGTATGTGCCGACTAAGATACACCACAATTAATTGCCATCATATGCCCCCTTTAGCTTATAGGAAGGTATAAAGGAAATACCATTGATTTCTATGGGAAAAAGCTTGTTTTTTCAATAGCTTCTACACCAAATGACCTTGAGACCTCAAATTTGCTCAGAATGTTTGACTGTATGTGCCGACTAAGATACACCACAATTAATTGCCATCATATGCCCCCTTTAGCTTATAGGAAGGTATAAAGGAAATACCATTGATTTCTATGGGAAAAAGCTTGTTTTTTCAATAGCTTCTACACCAAATGACCTTGAGACCTCAAATTTGCTCCAGAATATTTGACGGTATGTGCCGACTAAGATACACCACAATTAATTGCCATCATATGCCCCCTTTAGCTTATAGGAAGGTATAAAGGAAATACCATTGATTTCTATGGGAAAAAGCTTGTTTTTTCAATAGCTTCTACACCAAATGACCTTGAGACCTCAAATTTGCTCAGAATGTTTGACTGTATGTGCCGACTAAGATACACCACAATTAATTGCCATCATATGCCCCCTTTAGCTTATAGGAAGGTATAAAGGAAATACCATTGATTTCTATGGGGAAAAGCTTATTTTTTCAATAGCTTCTACACCAAATGACCTTGAGAACCTCAAATTTGCTCAGAATGTTTGACTGTATGTGCCGACTAAGATACACCACAATTAATTGCCATCATATGCCCCCTTTAGCTTATAGGAAGGTATAAAGGAAATACCATTGATTTCTATGGGGAAAAGCTTGTTTTTTCAATAGCTTCTACACCAAATGACCTTGAGACCTCAAATTTGCTCAGAATGTTTGACTGTATGTGCCGACTAAGATACACCACAATTAATTGTCATCATATGCCCCCTTTATGCTTATAGGAAGGTATAAAGGAAATACCATTGATTTCTATGGGGAAAAGCTTATTTTTTCAATAGCTTCTACACCAAATGACATTGGGTTCTCAAATTTGCTCAGAATGTTTGACTGTATGTGCTGACTAAGATACACCATAATTAATTGCCATCATATGCCCCCTTTAGCTTTTAGTAAGGTATAAAGGAAATACCATTGATTTCTATGGGGAAAAGGGTATTTTCTTTCGGGTATGAGAACGTTCCCTGAAAGTAACTTTGGTTGTCTGAAGGGGCACCAGGAAAGTTTTTTAAATGGAACTAGAACATTAACTGTTGGCTTGTATTTCTGGTTAGGCGAAGTTCCCGCAACGTTATCCTAACGAGTAATTTTGTGAGAAAAATATTAATAAAAAACACAATAATAATGTTTCGACCCTTTATGGTCTTCTTCAGGCCACAAAAAAAAAAAAAAAAAAAAAACCTGAAAAAGATCATATAAAGGGTTGAAATGTTGCTTATTAAATAAATTATGGCAGTATAATCAGTGTTGCAGACTTATACCAATTTCAAACCATGCTGTTACATTGCACCAACCTACCTGGAAAAAAGAGAAAAACATTATGTTACTGTCACAACCACACATTTATATCAAATACAATGCATAGATTTTATAGCCTGGCGAATGCCAAACTAAAATCACAAGTGGGAACTCCCAGGCTATAGCTTTTATAGAACAATGCAGATTAATTCCATCTTTAGGACCAGTAGCCTAGGTGGCGCTCATAAGCTCAATGCCCATTGAACTATTGGATAGGTAAAGAAAGGAGAGGGGGAGACAGCAGAGAGAAAGCACGTGGAGTTTGTTCAATTGTAAGATGGGGCGTTTAAAGAAAGGTGTTAAACTTAGAAGCGATGACATGTGGGAGAAGGCTGGTGGCAGAGATGTCATTATCAATGCCATGGCATCCCTTGGCTTTGGAGAGGTGATTAGACCTGAACAGTGGGCCTTGTTATCATTAAATCTTTTTAATAGCCAAACTAAAAAAGAACAAGGATTGGCTGCGGGTCATTTGGGATCAAAACCGAAGGGGAGTGAAAATGGAGGTTCTGCAAGGTAAGTAGCCTAAATATTTTAAATGAGTGTCGATTTCCATCGCCTTCTAATGTTCGAGGTGCGTAGAAACTGTTGGTGCATGACTTCATGTGCACAGCAAACACTTTGTAGTCTAGGCTGTAAAAGGATTTATACATTCAGAAAATTTTAGCATCATATTTTCCGCGTTTGGCATGCGTGGAAAGTTATAACCGCAACGACTCTCAGCGCAATTGTGCACCGGCAGTCCGTGGCAGCTCTGTCTGTTCGTGTTAATTCACAATAGCAACTGTCTATGACTCCATTGCTCTGCGCTCACTGGTTGTGTGAGCTCTGCATTTAAAATGAGACTGTGCAAGGAACGCTTGATCTCACGACAAAAATTGAACTCTTCTCAAATTCAAGCAACAAGCGGAATCTATATAGAACACGTGTGCATGGACCTGCCTTTGATGCATTTCAAACGAACACGGACTAATAGCGCACCCGCACGAAAACACATGTTCTTGTAATAGCTAGCATGACACATAGCCTACCATTGAGAGCCGTTACAGCATCCAAAATGCATGGTCTAATGTGGATTGGATTAAAAAATTCTCAGCCAGTACCCAGCTTTGTTAAAATGTTTAAAGTGAGGTCGGCAGGGGCAGACAGGTAGGCTATAATGAGGAAGGCCGTCAGACGAGTAAGCATCTTCTCTCTCACACTTTAATACCATTTTTGTTTTTTTTGTGCAGGCTTTAGCCTAGCCTTCTCTCTCTTTCCACATTATAGTCCAGTTAGCCTATGCCAAAATTTTGTCCTTTGTGGTTATGTTTTGGGGATTAGGTGAACTAGCCTATATATTTTTTTTTAAAGGTTATTGTCTATGGAATCAGAAAATCAATGTGCTCTTGTCTATATGATGCCCTTATTGTATTTTTAAATATAGATAGGCCTACATCTCAATGGTTCCATTTTTCCTGTTGTCCAATCAAAATGAAACTTTAGTGAAAGTATCAATGAAAACTAGCGTTTTTTTTTTTTTTTTTTAAAACCTATGCAAATGAGCTATGCTGTACCCATATTACTACAAATTGTTGTATACATGGGTAGCCTACTGAATAGATGAAGAGGTTAGGACCTGTCTCAATTTATATATGACACCCTGTGGGAGAATGCTTCCAGATAAGGTGTGCTTAACAGGGTAAATCAGTTCTCTTCTTAGTGTCTTGGGTCCAAATGCATTGGCTTTACTCCAAAATCACCAAAACAAAGTGATTTATAAATGGATATCAAAGGGTGGAGGGGGTGTCTTAATTTATTTTTTCTGATATCCTGGGGCCTGCTGCTTTCCAGAAAGGTATAGCTTATCAAGGTTAATTACTTTTTCCTGCACTCCATAGTCAATTCTGTGTGAAAAATGCAATGATTTTAGGGGGGGCATAAGCTTTCAGAAATATGGTTTATGGAGTCTAATTTCCCTCAAGATTCACAACCAATGCCAATGATTTCAATGGGAATGTAACTTTAACATTATTCCCATATATTCATTCACAAAGACACCTGACTCGGTAATTACCTTTCCAAAAATGTATGATTTACATAATCCCCCAAACAATTCTGACAAAATAACATAAGGAACTGGAATATTATGTCATTACACATTGAGACATGTCATTTTTTTTTTAAAACATCCTTAAGAAGGACTATGTGTCTACTTTCATGCATTATTTTTCTTAGTCTTCTCCTATTGAATAAGTTTATTATATAAAGCATAGAGCGCCTATTATATATTCTGGCTGCAGACTTTCAAGAAAAGTAATACCTAGGAACCTTAGTCCTGATTAATGAAGTAATGTGGAAATTAGTAGTGGGCCGTTAATGGCGTTAACGTGCTGCGTTAATGACAGACTCTTATCGGGCGATAAATAAATTAACGCCATTAATCTATTCTCAAGTTGTCTATTGCATCGCGCAAAATAATCCATTCCATTTTAGGAATAGCGAATACATAACGCTGGGAATCTGCTTCTGCGTTTTGCATTACCAACAACAACTCACCGCATGTAAGCTAACTGTGATGAGAGTTGTCAGTGCAAGCAGTGAACATACAAGCTGCCACTGGAGGAGGAACACCAACCCCATTGCTACCTCACATTAAGTAGCTTTTGCTAAACCTTATCCTTTTATTGTATGTACTCAAAATTAACTCATGCCATGTTAAATTAATGTTCAATTATTAATGAACTAGTAGGATATAGTATGCTAAGCTTAGCCTACTGGTAGCTCTATTCTTGGTTAGGGTTACCAACTTTCAGAAATCAAAATAAGCAATTGTGGGCAGATATGAATGACATGCATCTCTGAAAAGTATAGAGCTTAATTTTGTGCTCAGTCTAGTCTAGGCCTACTGTACTTTAAAAGTACAAATTTAAACTGTATTAAGTCAATATTTATTTAAGAAGGCTGTAAGATGTCATGTCATGCTTGCTTATCGTGTGGAATTATTTTATTAGTTTAATTATTTTTAAGTTGAGAATTAGGCTACTGTTGGCACGCTGCATGTTTTGTTACATCTAAGATTCAAGGGAACACAAAATAAAAAAGTACAATGCACTTATAAAGTAGGCCTACTGTGTCACATTCATCTCATAATCTCAGGCAGTAGTAGGTTTAAAAACAGTCAGAATTTAATTAAAACAGTACTACTAAATATATATATATATATATATATATATATATATATATATATATATATATATATTATTATTTTTTTTTTACTTTGTCATTTTTTAAGCAGCACACACAAATTATTAATGCCTTCGGCAGAATTCAAATGAGTTATTTTAATCTAGATTTAATCTAGATTAATCTACATTAATTTCAAAATTACAGTGAGATTAATCTATGCCCACCACTAGTGGAAATGGTACTAAAGTCAAAGTTAAGTGGTGGCCTTATTTATTGCAAACTGTAGAAATGCAAGCAGGTCATTAAAAAGATTCCTAAAGGGATTCTCTCTGTTTTCTTCCCCTTCCCCGCCCCTTTGGTGGCCCTCATTTCAATGTTGGTCCCCTAAATTGGCCCACACTTATCATAACTTTGAGAACACCTTATGTAAGCACTAACAAACTAGCATACTGTACATACCAAAATATATTATTTTTATTATTACGGTGCACCAAAATGCATTCTACTGTTCCTTGAAGTCCAATTATTATTCGACTAACACCCCACCTAGGGGCAACTGACATGACCAACCTAGCAACCACCTCAAGTTTGTTTGCAAAAGTGTAGTAATCACTTCACAGTTGCAGTTATCAACCACCAATAACTACCCTAGCAACAGCCTAGTACAGGGGTGGCCAACTCGCGGCTCGTGAGATGCATGCGGCTCTTTGGCCCGAGTTATGCGGCTCTTACGTTCATGTCCAAGTTTGTGTTTGTGTGTGTGTGTGTGTGTGTGTTTATGTGCGTGTTCGCTTCCCTTACGTTTAATACAGTGATTTTGCTTTTCCTTGCTACAACAGTAGGTCAGGGGGTTGATCTTCTGTCAGATCTTAAAGGTGTGTGTGTGTGTGTTTGTGTGTGCGCGTTTATGTGAGGAAGAGATGGTTGGGGGTGTGTGCCCATGTGTATGATGTTGCTGGCCTGTGGGCTTACTATTGTAGGGGTACATTTCTGTTATCATATTGGTTTTACAATTCAGCTCACTGGCAGAGGTGTGTGTGTGTGTGTTTGTGTGTGTGTGTGTGTCAAGGATGGGTAATGTAGTAGTAGTAACAAAATCATGTGGTCGTGTGACGATGTGGCTCTTTGCTGTAACATCAGATAATGTGGCTTTTGGTCTCCGACTGGTTGGACAACCCTGGCCTAGTAAATAGTCCCATTACTGTTGCCACAGTCATAATCATCCAATTAGGATCCTAGCTACAATTTTAGAAACAAACTGAAATGGAAGTCATTTCACCTAAAACAACTGCATTTTGCATTTTCATGCACTCTTAATTTTCCCAAAATAGCGTTCTCTAATCAAATTTTCAATTAATTTGTTCTGAAAAATGTAATTAAAAAATGAATACTGTCATGTACATTCAGTCTTGTTGTCCAATTTGACTGTCCATTGTATGTTTTGAATATTTTAAAATTTAGGGAGAGAAGAGGGCAGAAACACAACACAGAAAGTTGAAGGGAAAGATGAGATTGCGGATGGAGATGAAAAACAGAGTGCAGAAAGTGATGGAAAAAAAGATGGAGTGAGTGCAGAAGGTGATGGAGGAGAGAAGGTTAGGATGGAACAGACTGACAAAGAAGATGAAAGAGAGAGTACAGAGAGTGTCATAGTAGAGGAAATCAGAGAGAGTGCTGAGGGAAACAAAGGACCTCATGAAGAGAGAACGCAGAGTGACAGAGGGAGAGCACTTGCTGATGGAGAGGAGGAAGACGGAGAGACAGAACAGACTGACGGAGAAAGAGATCAGACTGATGTAGAGGAGGAACAGACCGATGGAGAGACGGAACAGACTGATGGAGAGGAGGAACAGACTGATGGAGAGGAGGAAGACGGAGAAATGGAACTGAGTGATGGAGAAAGACAACAGCGTGATGGAGAAAGGGCACTTACTGACGAAGAGGAGGAAGATGGAGAGATGGAACGTAAGGAAGAACAGACAGATGGAGAGACGGAACAGACTGATGGAGAGGAGGAAGACGGAGAAAAGGAACTGAGTGATGGAGAAAGACAACAGCATGATGGAGAAAGGGCACTTACTGACGAAGAGGAGGAAGATGGAGAGATGGAACGTAAGGAAGAACAGACTGATGGAGAGACGGAACAGACCGATGGAGAGGAGGAAGACGGAGAAATGGAACTGAGTTATGGAGAGAAAGCACTTACTGATGAAGAGGAGGAAGAAAGACAGACAGAACTGAGTCCTGGAGAGACAGAACAGACTGATGGAGAGGAAGAACAAACTGATGGAGAGGAGGAAGATGGAGAAACGGAACAGACTGACGGAGAGGAAGAACAGACTGATGGAGAGGAGGAACAGACTGATGGAGAGACGGAACAGACTGATGGAGAGGAAGAACAGACTGATGGAGAGGAGGAAGACGGAGAAACGGAACAGACTGATGGACAAAAAGCACTTACTGATGAAGAGGGGGAAGACGGAGAGACAGAACAGACTGACGGAGAGGAAGAACAGACTGACGGAGAGGAAGAACAGACTGACGGAGAGGAGGAAGAACAGACTGACGGAGAGGAGGAAGAACAGACTGACGGAGAGGAAGAACAGACTGACGGAGAGGAAGAACAGACTGACGGAGAGGAGGAAGAACAGACTGACGGAGAGGAGGAACAGACTGATGGAGAGGAAGAACAGACTGATGGAGAGGAAGAACAGACTGATGGAGAGACGGAACAGACTGATGGAGAGGAAGAACAGACTGATGGAGAGGAAGAACAGACTGATGGAGAGGAAGAACAGACTGATGGAGAGGAGGAACAGACTGATGGAGAGGAGGAACAGACTGATGGAGAGGAAGAAGACAGAGAAACAGAACTGAGTGATGGAGAGAAAGCACTTAGTGATGAAGAGGAGGAAGAAAGAGAGACAGAACAGACTGACGGAGAGGATGAACAGACTGATGGAGAGGAAGAACAGACTGATGGAGAGGAGGAAGACAGAGAGACAGAACAAAGTGATGATTATAGACAGTGTAATGCTGGTCCAGAAAATTTCAAGATACATATTACCAAAAAACATTGGGAGCGGATTAGACCAAAACACGGGCATACAAAGCTCAGTCCTCCATGGACTGACGTCTTGTATGATGTATTTCGTGTTAAGAACCCAAGCTGCACTCTCACCTTCAAATATCAACATGTGAAGACAACTCATAGTCGGAAAAAGAATGCTCCTTTTTTCCGGGCAACGGCAAAGTGTTCCTTTAAAGACTGCAAGGCTACTTACACTTTCAGCAGGCAAGGTATCCCTAAAACATCTGCAAAAAAGATTTCCTTTCAGGTGATGCGTTTGGGTGAAGTCACACATGCAAGAACTGAAAGAAGAGCCAGGCCAGCCAAGTACCGTCGCAGGGGAAAGATTGCCAGGGCGATCAGCAACGGGGTGAGTAACTGCTACTACGCAATGTTGCAAAAAACCCCCATTAATGAAATTTTAGCTGGCAACATTACACAAAGTCTGTCCAAGGATGTGCTGAAGAAAATTTCATCTGAGGTTAAAAGCATTGGGAGGCTGCACAATGACGTAATGCTTGAGTTAATGATTAGCCAAAGAATTATAAAAGAGAGTGGCACTCACTCCACATCGTCAAATGGTTACCTTCAACACCTTCAGGTGAATCCCTTCACAACTCATATGCAAACTGAGACAGGCCTGCAAATTCTAGCTGAACATATGAGGAAATCAACACCCGTCACCCTCTACCTTGATGCAACAGGTGGTGTGGTGCAGAAAGTGCCTGGCCAGAAGAAGAGAATTCTGTACTATGCCCTTGTTCTGCCTGGGATGGGCAAGG
This sequence comes from Sardinella longiceps, assembly GCA_027497455.2. Taxonomy (NCBI): domain Eukaryota; kingdom Metazoa; phylum Chordata; class Actinopteri; order Clupeiformes; family Clupeidae; genus Sardinella; species Sardinella longiceps. The sequence goes on along the minus strand of JAODXP020001828.1, from coordinate 15,197 downwards.
ACAGGCCCCCTCTACCAGTAACAGAATGCGTCACAAACAGCCACTCTGTGCCATCAATTTCACATTGGCTGATGGAATTTAAAAGGCACCTATCGCACATCACAAAGAGACGCGTAGGCCAGATCGAAACAGATTATAGTTGGGCCTTAATACATAGTGTCCTGATGGCCTTCAATCAGACCAATGTCTCAGATTACCTCACCAATGCGTATGAAATTGTGACCGCAGGGATCACAGATGCAGGTGATCTACCTAAATTCACAATCATTCATCTCTGTTCAGCCCACATAATGAAGGCTGTCAGTCAAGGTATTGGAAGGCAGACGAGGGATCGCGGAATAAAAGAGTACGCCACCTTTTGCTTCGCCCACCTGTTAAACTGCACGAGTCTACCCGAAGCCTATGAGGTCTTCTACCACATGTGTGCACTCTTCGATTCTGAAGTGTGCACACAAGTGGTAGAAGACAGTGAAAGGTTCTTGGACAAATGCATTTTCCGCACAAAGAAGGTGATGGACATAGAAGAAATTGAAGAGGATCTCATCATTACTGAGCCGCCCACCAAGGGAGTTCTTCGACGTTCACCCTTCTCAAGAGCTTTTGACAGAATAAGACGACAAGCTTTGTGCGACGTTTCATCTGACGAGGCGGTCGAGAGGGTAAACAATTACTTCTGCCCCGGGGTGATTGACCTGCTCCTCAAAACCTACATGGGCATTTATCCAATGTGGAGTGGATTGATGCTAGGCGACCTGACAAGGCATGTTGAAGGTGTGTCACATGAAACCCAGAAGACCAGAGACACAAATTGTCACGTCGAACTTTGGTTTGGACTTGTGAAGCATTCCATTTTGGCTAAGCAGAAGTATCTAAGACCTGCAGAGTTTATCAACAAGATGTTTACCTCCATGCAGGGAAGATATATCGAGCACATAATGCAACATAATCTCCCCATGGAGCTTTTGAAGAAAAACATAAGATATGCTGGCAGGTCAGATGAGGATCCTCAGGAGCAGTGGCAGAAGCGTGACAGCTCTTCAGTTTCCCCCAAAACAAAATCAAAATACTTCACTAAACCAAACATGCTTCCAAGCCCAAAGCGTCAAAAAGCAGAAAAAATGAAGGCAGTGCAGGAGAAACAAGATGAAGATCCACAGGCAAGTTACTACACTCAGTTACATAAACACTGACAATGGAAATTTAGTGTTGTAGAGCGTTTTCCTTACATTCCATTTTCAATACAGTATAAGGTGTTAATTTTATGTTGTTGCCTGAGTGTGAATCTTCAACGGCATGCATTGATTGTGATTTGTTTCTCGTCTTTCAGTTAACTTTACTGTGGAAGAAGAGGCCCACAGAGGTGGTTGTTTCTGTTGTTCCAGCACAGATCAAGGGTAGAAGCATCTTTATCCATCATAGTGAGCTTTACTCTCTCCGGCCTCACAGATGGTTGACAGGAGAGGTAGGTGTCTGGAATTTACCCACACAAAGACAATGTGAATCTCTAATTGACAGTTGGACCCCCCCCCCCCCCCCCACACACACACACACACACACACAGAGAGAGAGAGACAGACAGAAGCAGACACACATCCACAAAGACAGTATGTCATCTACTTACCGTAAAACACACACATACACACACAGAACTAATAAGTCATAAGACCCCCCCCCCCCAAACACACACACACACACTTACATAGAGTAAGAGACACACTTGAGACACACATACACAGAGAGACAAACACACATCCACACACAGAAGTGAATGCAGTCTTTCGCAGGAATACACTCACACACACACAGTCTCATAGTGACAGAACTAGAGAAATACACACATAAAAAGAGAGAGTATCCTCTAGTAAACATAGCGGAGAAACACACACATCCACACACAAGTGCATGTTGTTTTTTTACAGCAATAAAGACACACTCAAAGAGAGTAAAAATGGGGCACACCATGTGTCAATCCTTGTGCAGGTATCAGGTGCCTCTAAATTTGACTGAAAGTCATGTGAAATGAGATTCAGGAGCGCACAAATGAGACATGCAGTCTTTTATTTGTGCAAGATTAACAAATCTTTCACCACTTCTGGTACTTTTGCACAGATGAAAGACTGCAAGTTTCATCAGTGTGCTCCTGTACCTCTACACACAAAGACACTGACAGACTGTTTTTTTAACAGCAACACACACACACACACACACACACACACACACACTATGACGGACAGAACAAGAGAGACTCATACTGTACCCAAATAAATAGTGTCATCAACTTTCCATAGAAGACAAGTGGATGCTATGTTGCACAGGAATACACACACACACATACACAGAGAGAGAGAGAGAGAGAGAGAGACCGACTGATGTACTTGCAGCAACAAAAAGACACACAGACGCATACACATATACACAGTCACAAAATGAAATAGATACTCACATACACAAAGAAGAGTATTGTCATCTACTTCTTGTAATAGACAGACACACACAAGTGCGGTTTTTACAGTAACTGACACAAACACACTCACACACACACACACACACACACACACACACACACACACACACACAGAGAGAGTGACAGAAATACACACACACACACTGACACACACACTCACACACATAATTAAACTGATGTTCAAGTTAGCAGTAATCACATTTTATATTTAATTTTTTATGATGTTGTTTTGGGCAGATCATTGAAGCACTTCTACATGTAAATGCCTACACACTCAGTGTTGTGGACAGTATTTACCTGATGGACCACTACACTGCAGGTGTCATTCTTTTTGGGGACAGAGCTGCAGTTCGTCGTCTTTCTTTGACCAAGGTGCTTTGTTCAGTATTTAGTAGATTTAAAAAAAAAAAGTTGATGCTGTGGAGTGGAATGCGAATGAGAGCCTGATGTCTGCACACGCATACGATGTGCAAAAACTGGGATGAGAATTTCTTATCATGTCTGACTACTCCTGCTGCAATGTATTCAATTCAACAAGACATGACAGATCATTTGATAAATGTGATAAGTATTGATTTGATGCAATTTCAATTCACATGTCATGTCGTTATAGGTCCACTACGAGAAATATGATGCGATCCTGTCATTTGTACTTGTCAGGAACAATCATTGGAACCTGCTGGTATGTTGATTGCTTTTTCAAAATTTGATTTTGTATTTCTCAATTCTTAAAATTCTTAAAACATTTTGTTTCTATGTGCAGTGTACCACTTCACACATAGTTTATAAAATCTAATGAATATAGTTTTTTTTTTTCATTCTTTTTCAGTACATCCATGCAAAGTCTGGAACTGTATATAAAATGGATCCGGCATCAGTCACCTCGGAGTTGGAGGACTCAGACAATGCTGCTCAAAGGCTAAAGTAAATTAAAGATGGAATTTCAATATTTATTTTCACTCTACCTTAATTTATAGGGGTCATATTATGTTAAAGAAAAACACTTCTTAGGACTTTGAGTGTGTTTCTGGTGTCTATACTGCCTGTACATACAGTACAGTGCACTGTACACTCAAAGTTTGATAAAAAAAGCCTTTGTTGTTGAAATAGCCAATTTACACTGTTAGAAACTGATCAACTCATGTGTGCTTAAACCACCAATTTTCACAACTCTGTATGTCCTAAGATGAGATGGGTGGGGTCCCACAACATTGGAAGCTACTTAAGCAGCTGAGAGCAATGAGAATGGATAATTGCAAAAATAGAGAGACAAGTAGACCACCACTTTGCAAAGTTGAAAAAAATTAATCTTTCAATAAGTGGCCTAAGGGAAATTCTCAATCTGTTGGCTGCAGGTGTCAAGTTAGCTGGTGCACGGCCCCATGAAAAACAACCTTTTCTGAACATTAGAACTTTTTATGAGCTGTAGAGCTAAAAACGTTTGCTTGAAAAAGGCATAATATGACCCCTTGAATTAAGTATCTATTATTATTTGTGACTCTTCTATTATTTAAGTTACTGAATTTGTTCTATTGAAATAACATTTGCATAGTGAATACTTGAAGATCAGAGCACACCATGGCAAATCTTCATGGGCATCGATTCCATGGAAAGGAGGGGTGATGTCCCATCCAGTCCAGAGGGATGGGTCCAGTTGCGGGATTGTGGTTGTGAAGGTGAGTTTGTGTGTGTGTGTGTTAGGCAGTATGGTATTTCTTGGCTGTTTAGCCATATATATATATATATATATATATATATATATATATATATATATATATATATATATATATATATATATATATACACACAGTATTTGAAATTTAAAAAAAAAGGTGTGACTGCATTTGTGTAAATTCATCTTTGTAATTTCATTGTCACCTAAGAAAAGAATAGAAGATCTTAAAACTTAAAGATGAACTATGCAAGACAGATTTTTACTTTTGTTTTGCGTAGGTTTATGCTCACATTTTACGCCACAGAGGTCCTCCTTGCAGGCGTCCATTCCCCAAAAGCTTCAGAAAAGATTGTTAACCAGTTAACAACTGGTTGTTTTTAATACAATGGCACAATACCAACCAAGTTAGCATATATGCGTTTGGGGAAAAGACCCAAGGACCGGCCGTTATGCGCCTTCATTTCCTCGGCTCAAATTCACATTTTTACCGATAGGGGCTCCCCCTACAGCTCCCAAAAACTGTGCCGCGATCCGCGGCACCAGTCTTGCATATTAAATTTCGACGCCGAGAGGAGCTAGAGGACCTAATCATCACAATGACAAAGGTTAATTGAACTGAAAATGTTGCATAGTTCCCTTTCAACTCTAAAAATGCATTTCAATAAGATGGCCCAAGCACTGATGGAGACCTTCCCAAGAAGGCCGAAAATGGACTTTCAAACCTCAAGGAAGGCCATGCTCAACGAAAGAAGACAAATGGCTCTTCAGGTCCTTGATGCATCAGGTACACTGTGATATGTGGCATGTCATTCAAGCTTAGAATTTATATGAACACAAAACAAGTACTTAGCACATCTTGAGTTGGGTGTCGGTAGCCTACAGAAAGCTATGTTTAAGGAAAACAACATTCCTTAAACAAAACAAAGCTACATCAAGTCTGGGATGAAATTAAGTTATGTGGATTGGTCATAACCAGTCATAACTGGTCAACACATTGCTTTCCACAGGGGTCTGGGATCTTGGCAATTGAAAAAAAATTGCTTGACAGGTTTATCTCAAAATTATTTGATCAGTCCTTCAATGATAGGCTATCATATTTTCATGGTGCATATACAAATTTCGCTGATTGGCCAGGATTACAGGAATCCTGTGTATTCAAAACCAATGACAAGAATTCCAGATGAGAATCTACCAGAATTACGCTCTGTAGGAGGTCCGTGGCAAGGCTGGTCATTATGCACTGTCTGGCTACCAGTTGTGATGGTCATAAATTCATCACATCGAATTTGTAAGAGGGAAAGCAAATTGTGTGTTAGAATTTCCAGAATGTAAAGGCTCCAGTCGTCCAGCAGTTAACAAAGCACCTTGAATAGTGAAGGCTGAAGGCACAAATGAGAGAACTTACTGGATGTCTGTTATTTTTTTAGTGTTTGACATGGAGGGATGGTGTGCTATGTGTGGGACGGACAAGGTTCCTGGTTCAGCCGAGCGCATAATTAACTGGGTGAGCAATAAAATGTGTTATTTTGATGTCTCATTACCCTCAGTACTCCCACAAATTAATATATATGGATGCATCAAATTAACAAATTCTTGAATTTTAATATGGCTGGGTGATAAAAGTGTTCCAATACAGGTAAAAACAACACATGCAAAATATTTTTCCGATACATGATGGTTTAGGGGTGATGGTTTAAGCGCTAACAATGCTAGTGGCCACCAATTGAGTTCTGAGGTAACAAAAACTGCAGCTCAAGAAAACTGAGGTGATCTTTCTGTTTTTGGGTTTGCCATGTTTTAATGCATATTATTAACATCATACCCTTGTGGCATTTTGGTAGATATAATCATTGGCATTAGGGGGTTATCTATTTTATAATTAACAATACATTTTAGTCAAGGGTAATATATTTATATATTTTTATATATATAATCTAAAGGCAGTAAGGTAAAGTAACACCTAGACAATAACAGACTGCTTACATGTTCTCTGGGGACTTACCTATCCATACATACAGAGATTATGTAAATAGACTAGATAGTTGTGGAGCTAATAATGATTTATTTTGGATAGGCCTATGCTTTTCTAGGTTAACTAAACCTCCAAAAAGCTTAGGTCTTAGCTAGATGTAATGAACAGAAAATACCTATACATATGTTCTAAGTAATGATGGTTATAATATGCATTACAACACAATAAACCCAAAAACAGAAAGATCACCTCAGTTTTCTTGAGCTGCAGTTTTGGTTACCTTAGAACTCCATTGGTGGCCACTAGCATTATTAGCACTTAAGCTAACAAAAAACAGAGGGCCGGTGCCACCCCTAAACCTCAATGAAATTTCTCAAAACTTTGCAAAAGTAATTTTTCTATCAATTTGAACAAAATGCAAGGCCAGCCAGCTTGATGTTTTCAAATTTAAATTTCCCATTCAAATTTGATGCACTCTGTTAAGGCCGATAATGTAATAATGGCCAATAATGTAATAACTGCCAATAACGTAATAATTTTCACAGTTTTTAAATGTAATAAAGCCAATAATGTAATAACTTGCCAATAATGTAAGAATTTCTTATTCTTATCTAAAAACATTATTTGTAAGTTTTATGTGAATGATTATCATAATGCAGTTATACGCAAACAGGAATATTTTAAAATTATTTTTAATTCAATAAAATAATTTCATTTTTTTTTTTTTTTTTTTTTTTACTCCATCTTCCCGCGGCCCCCTGGCACCACCTCACAGCCCCCGAGGGGGCCCCGGCCCCCACTTTGAAAACCACTGGTCTAGAGTTCTAGGCTAATCAGTTGGACCAATTTCTTGCATCTTCAGTACTAGCAAGTCTTGAGTAGTTTGAGCAATAGAGCTCTTATTAAAATTGGAAAAAGTTGCCCTTTAACCGTCCACTAGGTGAACAAAACACTCAAGTCATGTGACTGACCCTTTACTCAGCCATCAGCAGGCTTCCATAGTTCTACAGCAAAATGTGAAAAAGTAATTTTATGTTTTCTAGATTGGGAAACGAAAATAGCTATTCTTACTTATTGGATATTGGATTGGATATCCTATATTTATTGGAAAACGGTATAAAATGCTGTAAAATGACAGCTGACCACTTCTCCCCCTGTCCTCCTATTTCTCCCTCCTCCCCCACCTCAGCCCCATCCTCCACTTCTCCCTCCCTTGACTGTGCACTATGGTTGAGTATGCACTGAGTGGGGTCACTGTTCTCTACCTTTGCTACATATGGTGTCAGAAGAGGGATGGCTACCGTGAGGCCATCGGATGTGTACCCAATGTGTGGTCCGTATGAGGGACCACCAGGATAGGTTGACCCCGGTGTGAGGGACCCCTGAGATGGGTGAAGCACTAGAGTGTGGGGTACCCTGGCATGGGAGTAGTATGGCTGGTGGACGCGTGAGGGATATGCGCTTCCCAAAGGGGAAGGTGTGACGGGGTACCATCACTACGGTTGAGTATGCACTCTGACTGACATACCAACAAGCTTGGCTCCTTGATGTTGCGGTCAAGTTGCACATTTAGTTCTCCGGAGACCCGGATTCGAGACCGTTTCGTAAAAGGTTATATCATTTCAGAGAAAAATCTTACATTATTGGCAAGTTATTACATTATTGGCTTTATTACATTTAAAACTGTGAAAATTATTGCTTTATTGGCAGTTGTTACTGCCACACCCTTATATATATCTATATATCTATATATATATATATATATATATATATCTATATCTATATATGGGCAATTCCAGCGTTATGGACGTGACATTTTCGTGCATTATTGATGAACAAAAGGCCAGATAACCTCTGCAAACCTAGCAGTATTTCACATTTTTTTTCATATTCTTCTGCAAACTCCATGGCTGAATACAGGCAAACAGAAAAAAATAATATCATGACTTGCATCATAAGAATATGAGCCTTTCAATTTGCGTTATGGACGTGACGAAAAACGGACAAACTTTTGAGAGAGCGTAGTTTTTGCTGTGAAGTGTGTGAAATTTCTAGAGAAATGTAAATATTACTACATTCATACCAAACAGGACACCTCAGTAAAGACAGAGAAAGACTTAATTTCAAATGTAAATGTAAAAAAAGTTGGTTTTCATTGGGAGACATGGCGTTATGGATGTGACGTTATGGACGTGACGTCTGGAAAAACCCTCCAAAACGATACAAAACAATTGTGAACGGTGGATTTTAACCTGTAACAAGATAAATAGTAATATAACAATGAAAAATAACTGATAGTATTGCAGCTTTGTGTGTGTTATCACCCACTTATGCCCATTATAAGCCCCTCCATAGACTTACATTATAGCTGAATAGGGTAAAAATTTTAACAAACAGATATCCTTTCGAAACTTGCTCAGTTGAATATTTACATCGAGACGATACTTTTTTGTATTGGAAGTTTTCTGAAAGAATTTGTATGTCCATGTAGGTGAGACTTAAAGTTTTAAGGTGAGGTTTACTTTTTCGTGGAATTGCCCATATATATATATATAAGTTTCGAAAGGATATCTGTTTGTTAAAATTTTTACCCTATTCAGCTATAATGTAAGTCTATGGAGGGGCTTATAATGGGCATAAGTGGGTGATAACACACACAAAGCTGCAATGCTATCAGTTATTTTTTATTGTTATATTACTATTTCTGTCGTTACAGGTTAAAATCCACCATTCACAATTGTTTTGTATCGTTTTGGAAGGTTTTTCCAGGCGTCACGTCCATAACGTCACATCCATAACGCCATTTCTCCCGATGAAAACCAACTTTTTTACATTTACATTTGAAATTAAGTCTTTCTCTGTCTTTACTGAGATGTCCTGTTTGGAATGAATGTAGTAATATTTACATTTCTCTAGAAATTTCACACACTTCACAGCAAAAACTACGCTCTCTCAAAAGTTTGTCTGTTTTTCGTCACGTCCATAACGCAAATTGAACGGCTCATATTCTTATAATGTAAATCATGATATCAATTTTTGGTATTTGCCTATATTCAGCCATGGAGTTTGCATAAGAATATGAACACAAATTGTGAAATACTGCTAGGTTTGCGGAGGTTATGTGGCATTTTGTTCATCAATAATGCACGAAAATGTCACGTCCATAACGCTGGAATTGCCCATATATATATATATGCATGTGCATCAAATTAGCCAATTCTTGAATTTTAATATGGCTGGGTGATAAAAGTGTTCCAATAAAGGTAAAAACAACACATGCAAAATATTTTTCCGATACATGATGGTTTAGGGGTGCCACCGGCCCTCTGTTTTTTGTTAGCTCAAGCGCTAACAATGCTATTGGCTCCCAATGGAGTTCTGAGGTAACAAAAGCTGCAGCTCAAGAGAACTGAGGTGATCTCTCTGTTTTTGTGTTTGCCATGTTTTAATGCATATTATTACTATCATACCCTCATGGCATTTTGGTAGATATAATCATTGGCATGAGGGTGTTATCTATTTCATAAGTTTGCCATGTTTTAATGCATATTATTACTATCATACCCTCATGGCATTTTGGTAGATATAATCATTGGCATGAGGGTGTTATCTATTTCATAATTAAGAATACATTTTGGTCGAGGGTAACACATTTATATTTTTTTAATATTTATAATCTAATGGCACTAAGGTAAAGTAACACCTAGACAATAACAGACTGTTTACATGTTCTCTGGGGTCTTACCTATCCATACATACCAAGATTATGTAAATAGACTAGATAGTTGTGGAGCTAATAATGATTTATTTTGGATAGGCCTATGCTTTTCTAGTTTAACTAAACCTCCAAAAGCTTAGGTCTTTGCTAGATGTAATGAGCAGAAAATACCTATGTGTTCTAAGAACATATATGATAGTTATAATATGCATTAGAACACATCAAACCCAAAAACAGAAAGATCACCTCATTTTTCTTGAGCTCCAGTTTTGATTACTTTAGAACTCCATTGGTGGCCACTAGCATTATTAGCGCTTAAGCTAACAAAAAACAGAGGTCAGCTGGCAACCCCAAAATCTCAATGAAATTTCTTAAAACTTTGCAAAAGTCTTTTTTCTATCATTTGATGCACCCTTTTATATATATATATATATATAAATATATATATAGGGCAATTCCAGCGTTATGGACGTGACATTTTCGTGCATTATTGATGAACAAAAGGCCATATAACCTCCGCAAACTTAGCAGTATTTCACAATTTTTTTCATATTCTTCTGCAAACTCCATGGCTGAATACAGGCAAACAGAAAAAATTAATATCATGATTTGCATCATAAGAATATGAGCCTTTCAATTTGCGTTATGGACGTGACGAAAAACGGACAAACTTTTGAGAGAGCGTAGTTTTTGCTGTGAAGTGTGTGAGATTTCTAGAGAAATGTAAATATTACTACATTCATACCAAACAGGACACCTCAGTAAAGACAGAGAAAGACTTAATTTCAAATGTAAATGTAAAAAAAGTTGGTTTTCATTGGGAGACATGGCGTTATGGATGTGACGTTATGGACGTGACGTCTGGAAAAACCCTCCAAAACGATACAAAACAATTGTGAACGGTGGATTTTAACCTGTAACAAGAGAAATAGTAATATAACAATGAAAAATAACTGATAGCATTGCAGCTTTGTGTGTGTTATCACCCACTTATGCCCATTATAAGCCCCTCCATAGACTTACATTATAGCTGAATAGGGTAAAAATTTTAACAAACAGATATCCTTTCGAAACTTGCTCAGTTGAATATTTACATCGAGACAATACTTTTTTGTATTGGAAGTTTTCTGAAAGAATTTGTATGTCCATGTAGGTGAGACTTAAAGTTTTAAGGTGAGGTTTACTTTTTCGTGGAATTGCCCATATATATATATGGGCAATTCCACGGAAAACTGGAGTAGACCTCACCTTGAAACTTCAAGTCTCACCTACATCGACATACAAATTCTTTCCGAAATCTTCCAATACAAAAAAGTATTGTCTTGATGTAAATATTCAACTGAGCAAGTTTCACACAAAGTTGCAATGCTATCAGTTATTTTTTATTGTTATATTACTATTTCTGTAGTTACAGGTTAAAATCCAACATTCACAATTGTTTTGTATCGTTTTGGAAGGTTTTTCCAGACGTCACGTCCATAACGTCACATCCATAACGCCATTTCTCCCGATGAAAACCAACTCTTTGACATTTACATTTGAAATTAAGTCTTTCTCTGTCTTTACTGAGGTGCCTTGTTTGAATGTTATGAATCTAGTAATATTTTCTCTAGAAATTTCACACACCTCACAGCAAAAACTACGGTCTCTCAAAAGTTTGTCCGTTTTACGTCACGTGTGTGTATGTGTGTATATATATATATATATGGGCAATTCCAGCGTTATGGACGTGACATTTTCGTGCATTATTGATGAACAAAATGCCTCTGAACCGCCGCAAACCTAGCAGTATTTCACAATTTTGTTCATATTCTTATGCAAACTACATGGCTGAATATAGGCAAACGCAAAAAATTTATATCATGATTTACATTATATAAGACTATGAGCCCTTCAATTTGCGTTATGGACGTGACGAAAAACGGACAAACTTTTGAGAGACAGTAGTTTTTACTGTGAAATTTCTAGAGAAATGTAAATATTACTACATTCATACCAAACAGGACACCTCAGTAAAGACAGAGAAAGACTTTATTTCAAATGTAAATGTAAAAAAGTTTATTTTCATTGGGAGAAATGGCATTATGGATGTGACGTTATGGACGTGACGTCTGGAAAAACCTTCCAAAACGATACAAAACAATTGTGAATGGTGGATTTTAACCTGTAACGACGAAAATAGTAATAAAATGATAAAAATTAACCCATAGCATTGCAACTTTGTGTGTTTTCACCCACTTATGCCTATTATAAGCCCCTCCATAGACTTACATTATAGCTGTACAGGGTAAAAATTTTAACAAATAGATATCCTTTCGAAACTTGCTCAGATGATTATTTGCATCGAGACAATACTTTTTTGTATTGCAAATTTTCTGAAAGAATTTGTATGTCCATGTAGATGACACTTGAAGTTTTAAGGTGAGGTTTACTTTTTCGTGGAATTGCCCATATATATATATATGTAATGGTACATGTGCAAAATGAAAATGCATTATTAATTAGTTTCTCAATTCAACAGATCCAGTGTGACAAGTGTGATCGATGGTATCATGCACAGTGCGTAAAGCTTGGGACATCAAAATTGGAAGCAGCCAAGAAAAAGCAGTGGTGTTGTGTATTGTGCAGATAATGTTTGGGCAAATGTTAGATCCTGATACTGAGGGGAAAGGATTCTTTTTCTTTCATTGTAAAGTATTCAGTACTTTACTAGTCTATGTTGTTTTGTTATTAATATAGGTGGATGTATAATTTTGGCAAGTGAAGGTGTCATGCATTTAACTGTTTGGCATGTTAACTAATGCGTGTTGCATGGGGGCTGACGACTGACAGATACCCCATAGCACAGACTAATACTGGTCCCACCTGGCAACCCAACGGGGAAAACAATGGTGTTCCAGCTTCTATACCCACCCTGGTATGGCAATATACATGCGTTTACTTGGACCTTGGGTCATGTTATGAATCTTATGAAGGGTGATGAAGCAGAAGGTGCATCCAGAGTGTTGTTTCATTTTTGAATGGATGGACTCTCCATAGATAAATGATCTGTTAGAAAGTTTTTCCAGTTATTGAGAAATTTTCCTTGATTTCCATGCTCATTAGGATTATTTGTGTGGAGAAAGTCTGCACCAATAGCAGGATTTTACTATAACAGATGCTTATATTGATTGTGACTGTGTCACAAAGTTTACACTGGATAGAGATTTTTGGGATGTGAAAGACAAAGAATGTTTAAGGAGTGACTGTTGGTGACACCCAAATCGGATGTTTTGAGTGCAATGCCAGTTAGCATGAACATAACTGGATTATTTTGCATGTAAGGTGAACACAAGTCAGAACCTGAACCAATTTTAGACCATTTCTGGGCAGTGAAGTGGAATCTGTGACCCTGTACCTTGCATTGTAATTGTTACAGATTGTATATAGATTGCAATTTTTTCTAAGAAATGTTCCATAGATTGCACTTCTTTCTAACATTGGTTTGTTATGCTGATGTTGTTGAATTAGTATATAGGCCTACTGCTGCCTGCTGGACCAAACTATTGTCCGTGACGCATAGGGTTTGTGACAAGCCTGGCCTTGGCTTCCTATGTACACTGAATGAATGAATGGATGAATGAATGAATGAATGAATGAATGAATGAATGAATGGAGAGAGGGACTACCCTTTTGCATAAGCACATGGACAACAAGCAATTTGCACATAAGCTCAAATGTTTACTTTATTTTTTTGTACTTATTCTTTTAGTAATTTTCATGTATGTATCTGTATATACGTCAACATGTTTTAGTTTACATGTCTTTATGTATATATTTAAAATGTTCAGTTGTTAAGACACCTGTTCAGCATGAGGAATGTGGGATGTTTTCACTGTTATTGATGCTGAAATTTTTCATTCACTTGTCAAATTTCTCCACCTGGAGAGGAAATAAAGTGCCTTTTAATGTAACTCACAAAAATGAAACAGGGCTTCCTACTTTGGATTTTTTTTTTAATAATATTGGCCAGCCAGTTAGCCCAAAGTATCTTACCAGACTTTCCAATCATTTATATTTAGAAGATGCTTTTATCCAAAGCGACTTACATTTGTCAACAGCTTCCATTATTTCAGGGCAAGTCTCTTCTGAAATAACTTTGGATTAAGTGCCTTGCTCAAGGACACAATGTTGGCAGCCGAGATTCAAAATTATTTTCTGACTATAGTAGCCAACAAGAGTCAGGCTACTTAACCACTATGCTACCACCACCCATAGAAAATCAATGGTATCTCAATGACTAATGAATGCAAATTATAGGGGGTAAAACCTACCAATAATTTGTTGTGAATCTTAGAAGTCGGCATTTGAGGTGCCACTACGTTGTGGTGAGGCCAAAATGTCTTCAAGGTCATTTGGTGTGTAAGCTACTGGAAAAAAGGCTTTTTTCCCCTATTATGAACTTGTCGTATTTTGAATTTATATGGGTCTAAAATAAAGAAGTGATATTACAACAAGAAACTTAGTCTTAGTCGGCACATACAGCAAAATGTACCCAAGATGGTATGAACTCCCAAGGAACCAATTCAACATATCTATGGTATTTCATATGTATGGGGCATACCATGACAATTAATTGTGGTGTGACGTAGTCAACAAATGCAACCAAACATTCCGAGAAAATTTGGAATTCTTAGGTCAGTTGTTGTGAAAAAATAAGCTTTTCCCCATACTATACATTTTACCTTACTATAAGCCAGTGTTTCTCAAACTGTGGGGCACGCCGCGCGAGACATCTCTTTGCGACCGAACAATGGCCATACCATGCTCCCCGAATTCACAGCTACTTGTCAGATATGCACATATGACAATTGAGCTTTCCAATGGTGTTATTTAACATGAAAATTCTAACATTGACAAAAATCCTGTAGGCTTACTAGCTAAATATTCCTCAAGGAGATACATGTAATTGATACAATGTATTGTGCGCAAATTGAGCCTTCCAGGTGGGGCGTGGAAATTCTCTGCCTTCCAAAGTGGGGAATGACAGAAAAAGTTTGAGAACCACTGCTATAAGCTAAAGGGGGTATATAAAGGCAATTATTGGTTGTGTGTCTTAGTCAGCACATGTGGTCAAGCATTATGACCAAATTTGAGAACCCAAGGTCATTTGGTGTAGAAGCTATTGAAAAAATAAGCTTTTCCCCATAGAAATCAATGGTATTTCCTTTATACCTTCCTATAAGCTAAAGGGGGCATATGATGGCAATTAATTGTGGTGTATCTTAGTCGGCACATACAGTCAAACATTCTGAGCAAATTTGAGGTCTCAAGGTCATTTGGTGTAGAAGCTATTGAAAAAAACAAGCTTTTTCCCATAGAAATCAAT
>JAODXP020001827.1:0-25366 GCA_027497455.2 Sardinella longiceps | reverse complement strand
TGATATCCACTTTTCCTCCCAAACAACCTTTCACTGTCTGAACACAACACACCCAGCTGACATCTGAAAGAGAGAGAGAGAGAGAGAGAGAGAGAGAGAGAGAGAGAGAGAGAGAGTTATCGGTACAGTATAACACCACCAAATTAAATTTTTTAGAGTTAGAACATGAATTTTGTGTAGTGAGACATACAAAACACAATATTATTTTGAATGTGGACACACAAACACACACATAGTTTTAAGCGCCACATAGTTTCCCCCACACAATCCAATTGTGAAGCCTCCATATAGCCAGCTTTCATACATATACATTTCCATTAGTGAATCTGTTTTGTATAGTTCAACACTCATTGTCTCTTGATGAAAATGATTTAGCTTGCAAATGTAGATGCAGTCCTGATTATGCATCGATCAATGCATTGTTTTTGTTTAAAGAAATAACAGAGAAGTTTTCACTTTTCTTACTCTTCCGTCTCCCATTTAATTTCCGAATAATGTCCAGTATTGCTGTATTCCAACTATGTCTTACCTGAGAGCAGGAGGAAGATGCAAAAGACCCTCATCATGCCTGAGCTCATAAATTTGTTTCCTAACAAGAAGGTCAAGCTCTTGCATATAAGAGTTCTAGAAAACAATATCGTCTTTGATATATTAGTCTTTCAATGCCTGTAAATCCTGTTGTTTCTACGTTTTTGATGTCTGTCATCTACAGTGTTTAAACTATTGCTTCCGTCTTTGCAAGTCCCACATCACACTTACAGAAGGAGAGAGAGAGAGAGAGAGAGAGAGAGAGAGAGAGTGCGTGTGTGTGTTTTTTAGACTATTAGAGAGCTCAGTAGTTTCCTGTAGGTCATACCACAAACTTCCCTCTGGGGGGATTTGTGTTTGAACACACACACTCACTACAGTAAAGTTAGTTTATTGTAACTCTATTGATCAGGATTCAGGAATATCAAGTGTTTTTCAAAAGCAACATAGACTACATACTGTAATGACAGTGCACTACACATCCTTAACATTTAAATACATAACAAATATGATATCTTAAAAGATGTGATATATACAGTATCAATGACAGCACATAAATATATATACAGCACAAGTATTATATAATGAATACAAGGATAGACGGAGTTTTATTGCCACATGCATATGTAATATTTTCTAAACAAATAAAAAAAGAGAAAAGTTAAATCTCGTAATTCAACGCCCAGACCCCACGATGACAGGGAAGTACATAAAATTTTCTGATTGTTTGATTCTAAGTCAATGGTAGTCAATGGTTTTGCATTTACACATTTGAAAAGTTATAATAGCTCCATAGCTCATACCTAAATTGTGTTGTATTAATAACGAGACAGTCGCACATATTCAACACCTTTACAAAGAGCATCCTATTCGAAAGCATATGCAATTGGAAATGGTGACCCTGTATAGGTTGCGTAGGTTCATCACTTAACCCCCTACTAGGAATAACCCCTTGGTGTTGTTGTTAGGAGAGTCCAGTTTGTCTGTCATGTCAGTAGGCTGCAGTGGATCAACTGCAAGAGAGTAAAATGGAGTATAGGCCTACTATTGAATGTAGTTTTGTTAACAATTGTTTTTTTTATTGTTGTTGTTGCTGTACATGTTGTTGTTGTCACTTGAGCAGATTTTACACTGTTATCAAATGGGATCTCAGTAAGACATTTGAGACCACTGAATTAGTTTTTTAGGCTACAATGGCAGATATAAATTTAGTAACAAAAGTTATCTCGGAATGACTGCTCACTGGATTGATGAGCGTGCAGCGTGAGAAAGCTGCCATTGCCCGTAAAAGGGTCAGAAGTGAAAATGAATTGCTAGGTTTGAACATGTAGGCCTATTTCTGCATAGGGAATTTTGGAGGAGTGAAAAAACTAACTTTTTAAAACAAGTTACTTTTCAAAATTTGTAACGAGTAAAGTAATCCAATTACAATTCAAAGCTGCAGTAACAAAGCAGTAAGTAAAGTAATTAGTTACTTTTTAAAAGTAACTTCCCCAACAGTGCCAGTAGAGCAGCTCCTAGACCTCCAATTAGAGCAGGATGCTTCCCTGTGTGCAAATCAAGGCACATATTAGCACACAGTAATTACAAACACTGACGTTGATGTTGTGTGTGAAATGGATATTGTGCTCATAAGGATGGCAGCTCAGAACACATTACCAAAGATCATGGAATACGGACAATGTACAGTATAATGGGAGCAAAAGTAAATGTTTTTTTCTTCTCCTCTCTCTCTCTCTTACACACACACACACACACACACACACACACACACACACACACACACAGAAACACAGAAACACACCTCAGTTAGAGTCTGGATGCTTATTGGATTGGCATATCTGTAACTGGTATCAGGTTGGTTATGAGAAAGTGGGTGATTCCAAAACTCTGATTGGCCACTGACATATCTGTAGATTGTATGGGATTGGTTGCAAGAGAGAATAGATCTAATTGATTTCGAATTCTGATTGGGTACGAAGAGGAGTGGGGTAACTCCTTAAAGGGAAAATCCGGTGTGATAAGGGCCGAAAGTATATTGTAACATCATAAAAATTTGAAACGTTTGGCCGGAATCAGAATTTTGATACGTTCATGCAGGCCGGAGAAGACCACTTGCTAGTTGTAGCTTCCGGGGCACCCATCCAGTAGCCAATAGCTAGCAGTTAGTAAGTTTTCAATGCCTGGTTTTAAATGTTGGAACTGTCATCATGCTATCAATGAAGTGTGGGGCAATTTTGAGCCTTTCTATGGTTTAGAACAGCTACTTGGCCACCCCGGAAGCTACAACTAGCAAGCGGTCTTCTCCGGCCTGCACATACATGGCAAACAATCAAACTTTTCAAGATTTTGCAATATACTATATAGATTTCCCCTTTAATGTGTCTGCCTGCTTTTTATCACAGTAATTCTGAAAGTTTAAAGAACCTGACATACAAACCCTAAAAAAAATGCCATACAGACTCATATATCAGAACATTTCCTGTTTTATATGGTTAGCCCCGTGGTACTGTGGTGATGAACTTCTCTGTAATGTCCCAGATAATGACCGGCTATGTGGCTATGCAGCCCTAGATAGGAAAATTAAAGCACCCGCAACACAATTTTAATAAGGATGAATTTGTTTTGAACTCCTTTTCGTATACTTTCCAAAGATGTTTCTCTCTCTCTCTGCCACACACACAGAGAGAGAGAGAGAGAGAGAGGATAGAACAAGAGAGAGTTCATTTAAGAGCCAATTCTGACAAGTTTTATTGAAATTAAACTGTTTTAGTCACATACAGTAAGTAGGTTATTGAGAGGGGGAAAAGGATAACTAAGTTAATGAGCTAGAGAAAGCATATATAGCATCAAAATCTAATCAATCATATTAGTATACAGTACATGTTATAGCACCCTCAATAACTTCACAGAGTATGCATGACCTCCTGTAACAACAGCACTATAATATACTCTGCTACCATACTTAATATATCAAGAGATATAAAGTCACCCAGGAGCTTACACACACACACACACACACACAAACACACATGAAACATGGAGTAGTTGTGGGTGTGAAATCCACAAATTCAGTTGCGTAGTTAAATTGATGTTGTTGTAGTCTTTGGTTGCGTGTGTACACGGGTCACAAGAATGAGGAAGACAGGTGTGCAGTGACATGGCTTCAGCTGGCAGTGGTATGGCTTTAGATGTGTGTCAGTGTGAAGTCAATCTTCATTACACATATGTCTTGTTCTAGAAAGTGCATCACACAAAGTCACACCAACACACACATTACATGGTCATACCTGTTTAGGATGTTATTTACTAACACACTGCAGATACTCACACCTTTGTTGTTCCTGGACAGTCCCCATGTTGAAGAGGAGGCTAATGAAAACAAAAATATATAACACTATTACAGGCATATAACACCAGGCATTTAATACTATCACAGGCATATAACGCCAGATATACAGTATAACACTAACACAGGTATATAGCATCAGGCATATAACACTATTACAGGCATATAACACTATAGACTTGTTTCACACCTGAACATTCCGAGGTTCCATGGTAGTAAACTGAACATTCTACCATTGAAATGCATTGGATTTAAGCCTCTTTCTGACTTGAAAAAAATGGGTAATAACATTTAAAACATGTCTAAATTCACTTTCTATCAAATAATACAAATTTGAAGCACACAAATTTGGAGGTCCCGAATAGATAAAAGTGATTTTACATTTATGTGCATGAAGCTTCAATCTATTTGGGACCTCCAAATTTGTGTGCTTCAAATGTTTATTATTTGAAAGAAAGTGAATTTAGACATGTTTTAAATGTTATTACCCATTTTTTTCAAGTCAGAAAGAGGCATAAATCCAATGCATTTCAATGATAGAATGTTCAGTTTACTACCATGGAATGTCGGAATGTTGAGGTGTGAAACAAGTCTATTACAGGCATATAACACCAGATGTATAACATAAAGGGCTGTGTATCTTTGTGCCCTTTATAAGGATCAGGGGGACATTTAGATTCGGCCTGTGTACTGTATTATTGTGCCCTATTTAAGGATCGGGGGACATTGGGATTAGGCCTGTGTATCATTGTGCCCTACCTCCTTTGTCTCCCACTCTCAGGTCTTTGATGAATTTGATGGCGAAGTGCAGCAGACCGAAACACAGAGCGATAACTAGCAGCCTGAGGAACACAGATGCAATATGGACTGGAGGAGAGAAGATGAATAAGATGAAAGTGTAAAAAGCTGTAGGGAGACATCTTCAATCTTTATTTTAGAAAGGGTACATGGGAATACATAGAAATGTAGAGAGATTGATACACAGAAGTGAAACAATTGTTTTCAGTAAAATAGAGTGTGAATTAGCTGTTGATATTAACTGTTGATACTCCTTTGAGAGAGAGGGAGAGAGAGAGAAAGAGAGAGGGAGAGAGAGAAAGAGAGAGAGAGAGAGAGAGAGTTAACTGATGAAATGTTTTCCTACCTGCTTCTGAATATGTTGCTGCTGGATTCCCATATGGTGTTGATTGCAATCCTGATGCCCCTGTATTGTTGGATACTTTGTCATGTTAACAGACATGCAAAGGCTGCCTCAAATTATGCAGTTCCCAGGAGAAATGTTTATGTTGTGTTTTTTGATGATGATAATAAAGACAAGAATCAATACAACTATATGTAACTACAGTCAAATCCCATCATAAGACACCTGCTGATTAGATCTTTATCTACAAAAATGTCAATTTCAATGTTCTTAAATAAGAACCAATGATCTCCTCCTGTAGGCCTACCTGCAGTCTTGCCCTGTGCTGAAGTACTTCCTGTGGTAACTGGAAGTTTGGAGGTGGGAGGGGCTGAATGAGGAAGGGGAGGAGCAACACAAACTATATTGGGAGGGGCAAAACAACTAGTGATGTCATTATTGATTAGCATTAGGTTCTTGTCTTGTAGTAAAATTATATTATTAAGTCCAATATTGATAGTAGGCTATATTTAATACTTTTATTTGGAGACAGACAGACAGACACACACACACACAGAGACACACACACACACACACACACACACACACACACACACACACACACACACGCACACACACACACACACACACACTCACTCACTACAACTGGATGCAAAGGCCTACATTTAAATTTTCTCCATTCTACATTTAATTTTTGTAAAGCTTCATGAGAATCACTCACCCTGCTCGACCACCTCCAGGCTGAATTCAGTGTAAATATAATCCCCCTCTGCATCCAGTGAAGCAGAAACACATCGGTATATCCCAGCATCCTCTAGTCTCAGGTCCTGTATAGTGACGGTAATAATCCTTTTTGCTGAGTCAAGATACAGACAGCACCTTCCTTTGGTAACCTTGCTCCCGCTTATGACACTCGTTTCCATGACAATTTCTCTGCTGCTGTTGCTGTTCGTTTTCACCAGGCACACTGACACAGGATATGTTTCAGGACAGACACAACTAACGTCCATTTGTTCACCCACAGAGGCCATTATATTATTCTGGATGCCGTGAGTCCATCTCACAACTGACACATGGAGGGGGGAGAGGAGGGTATGGAGAAGAGTTGTAGATTATTGACCATCCAACACAGTGACAAATGACAACAAAAAGTTAGACTATTACATTACAAAGTGGTACTGTACATAACTCCACTCTGCTCCCCTCAGGCCAAACATGGGCAGTGCTGCTCTAGCGTCCGTTTCCCAAAAGCATAGTTGCAACTTGCTAAGGCTTTAGCAACTCAACTCAGTTAGTTGCAATGGGAAATTGCATTGCAACCAACAACAGAAGCCTAGTCTGCTTACCTCATTACCTTAGTATTCTAAGCTACCCTAGCAATAGCCTGGTAGAAAAACAGTCCCTTGTTGATATGCTTTGCATCGTACAGAGATTGACTGCATTGTGTTTACTCTGTTTGCTGATTGGCCAGGAGAAAATGCATCCTGACAAATGTAGCTCAATGGGAGGAATCCCAGACAGAGCACGGATTAATTTTGTACATTATGTTTTTCCGGTCACTCTTTCTGTTGCAGCCATACCAACATGGATGAAGCCGCTGATTTAATACAGTCTACTGAAAGTCTACGATGCTGTGCATCGTAATACATAGGCTATTTGTGTACAAAATGCAGGTCATCCATAAAGGTACAGTATTCACACACACACACACACACACACACACACACACACACACACACACACACACACACACACACACATCTCTCTCTCTCTCTCTCTCTCTCTCTCTCTCTCTCTCTCTCTCTCTCTCTCTCTCTCTCTCTAACTGAAACCTTTTTAGCCCCGATATCGCAATTGTGAGATCACTTACCTGAGAGGATTAGGAAGATGAGTGAGGTAAAGATCCTCATGCGGATTCAAATTTTTAAAGAAAAGGATACAAAAAGCAAGAGCAGTGACTGGACTGTCACGTTTCAAAAGGCATTGTTTTGTAAATTCTGAAACTTTCAAACTGCGGCTCTTATTCCTGTTGGGATTTCCTAACATATAGATGTCTTAACCCAACTGAGGCAACTCCTGAAGTCTGAAATCCAGTGTTTTGTAATACACCAAATGCCCTATGGTAAGTCTTCTTCTAAAGTCTTCTCCAAACTTTTAAAGTGTGTCTTTTTTCCTTTTCAAAGAAATTAGTTTGCACATTATTTGTCAGCTATAACTCAAGTGTTTGAATTCATACCTTGAATGAGGGAATAGGCCTACTTGTAGCTCTATCTCTTTCTCTTATACTTTGGGTTTGTTGACTTACTGTAATAACAGTGTGAGTCACTCCATTGAAGAGACTCTTACAGTTTTATTTCAAAATCACATTTTAATGGCATGAGTCAGTAGAGTACAGCACAATATGGTAATGAACTGCTAATAATTCACATAACATTTACAAAGTAGCTTAAGATATATTACTCTATGAGGCAGAAACCTGTCAAACTGAGTGAGTTTGCAGGATGTATACAGTTCTACACATTTCTACAACAAATACTTTTGAACTCGATTCTACCAAATAGACTACCACAGATACTCCTTCACTGCCTTTTCTATGAGTGCTTCTTTCATATGAGGGTGTGGAGTCACATCACAATAAGCAGAAGTAACTGTACATACAAGATAATATGAATGAGAAAGGTGTAGCTTGGGGCAAGTTGAAGTTCATATCCATATCTTCTATTTGAGCATTAAGCCACAGTTATTTCCTGTAGGTCAGATCACACACTTCCCCTCAAGGGATTTTTGTTTTAAGACACGCTAAAATAGAAAATTGACAAAGACAGAGCACGCAAACTTTATTATTAATTTCATTGACCAGGAACATTTGAGTTGATTCGGCTTTTGTTATTAAGATGAATTTTTTTTTCAAAAGCAGCATAATGACAAAAGCACTGCATTCTTAACATTTAAAATAGATAACATATTATTTTAAAACAGGTGAATTATATATCAATAAAAGCAAAAAACTATACAACATAAGCTATTGTTTATTGCTAATTATAGTGAAAAAGAAGGATACTGTACACAACAAAATACATCATCATACTAAAAATTCTCTGAATGAAAAAAAAGGAAAAGCTAAATTTCATAGTTGTATCTCAATGAATCTCTCATGAATCTGGTGTATCAACAATACCCAGGTCCTATGATGCAGGTTATATGATGATAAAGCAGTAGGCGTACATTACATTTTCTGATTAGAAATTGTGAAAAGTTTTCTTTCAGAGGTCCGCAGTGTAGTTGCAGGTGTGTACCATAGGAATGGGAAGTGGGAAAAGTTTCTATCTGTCAGAGCTTTACAGCAATGTCTCAAAATAGAACCTAACAAATGAGTTTCTATCTATATATCAGCACTGTACAATACATAAAAATGTCTCAAAAGCAAGCCTTGCAGTTTAAGTTCGGTTTTAAGCCTTGTTTTTTTGCATTGTTTACAATGAAACTATGACACGTTCACGTTTTCACATTCATAATTTGCAGGTGCAGCTAATTGCTATCGTTGTTTCCCTGTGTCGGCAGGTTTGAAGGAAGACAAATCGAAGACCATGTTTGTTCAAAATCCAAAAAATTGGAACAGAAATCTTCTACTTCATCCAAAGACAATAGACCAATTGTACCTTTAAGCCAACAGGACCCTCTGTTAGCAGATTTACTACAATCTTTCCACATGGTAACATAGCCAGCTCCATTAATTAACCATTTACAGGAAATAACCCCTAGGTGTCACTGCTAGGAGAGTCCAGTGTGTCTGTCATGTCAGTAGGCTGCACTGGATCAATTGCAAGAGAGTATATTATATCATTGGCTGTTGGCATCATAGGTTCAATTGGATTGGCTACAACTGAATGGCAGTTAGGGTCATCAGTTTCAGTGGTCACATCAGAAATCTGATTGGTCGCTTGGGAAGAAGCAGGAAGTTCTTCTTGACTGTGATTGGCTGTGGCGTATATACTCATAAGAGGTGAAGTGTCCTGTTCTTGATTCTGATTGGCTGGAGCCTGAGGCGTTTGGAGTTGATCAGTACTGCTGTTTGGTTCTTCAATCTCTGCATAGATGACGTTGCACTGGGCACAAGAGACATGCAATACAGTAGCATTAATGTCAGTTTCATTGAGTGACACTCACATACATACAAACACACATTCTCTCTCTCTCTCTCTCTCTCTCTCTCTCTCTCTCTCTCTCTCTCTCTCTCTCTACACACACACACACACACACACACACACACACACACACAAACAAACAAACCACACACAGGTACACACACACATACAAAGTGCATACATACTGTCTACACCACCTTCAGAAAACCTTTCAAATAAACATAGGCCTACCTCTTCCAGATTCCTTTGAGATGATTGTGGTGCTGATGAAGACCAAAAATACAATATTTCAGAGCCTAGGCATGTTTCAGAATTTTTTTTTAAATAATTTATCTGTAAAAAAAATTAACTACTGCATATCAAGTTGTAGTCTTTCTTGTAAGGTGTGATTACGAGGATGTCTAAGTGTATATGTGCTGAATAGATTGTTCTTATAATTGTGAGTGTGTGTGTGTGTGTGTGTGTGTGTGTGTGTGTGTGTGTGTGTGTGTGTGTGTGTGTGTGTGTGTATGCGTGCCTTGTGAATGTGTGTGTGTGTGCGTGTGTGTGTGTGTGTGTGTGTGTATGTGTATGTGTGTGGGTGTGTGCGTGTGTTTACTCGTGTGTAGGTCTTACATTCTGCCCTCTTCTGTGCCCTTTTCTTCTTCAGCAGTGTGAGAATCAACACCAGGAGACCAACCAGTAGAGCTGCTCCTAGACCTCCAATTAGAGCAAGATGCTTCCCTGGGGGCAAATCTAGGCAACAAATAAAAAAATTACAAACACAGACAGTTGTGCACCGTTATGCACAGAGTGTGAAATGGATATTGTGCTCATAAGGAATAGACTGATGATGGCGGCTCAGACCACTTTACCAAAGATCATGGAATACTGACTAAGATGAGGAGTAACAAAATACATTTCAATGGGAGTAAACATGAATAATTAAGGTCTTCTTAAATGAATTGTGTCACAATATAAACTCAATGATCTTTCGGTAACACTTTATTTGAAGGTACCGTCATAAGACTAACATGACACTGTCATTAACTATGACATGACATTGTCAAAGAACCCTAACCATGACAAATACCGGGTGACACTTAATGACAGAAGTCATGGCAGATGTATAAAGTTTATGACAGATTCATGACAACGTCATGTCATAGTTACTGACGGTGTCATGTTAGTCTTATGACAGTGCCTTCAAAAAAAAAGTATAACCGATCTTTCATATCAGCATAATATATATCAGGGGTCAAATTTGGTCTGTAACAAGAGAATTTCCCCCCTCACCCTTGCCAAAAATAGAATATGGAACTTAACAAATGTTTGGAACCCTCATTCCGCTTTTATCCTGTGATATTACTGCTCTGTCTGTGTTTAATAAATGGCCTGCCCCTCCCCTGCTTAAGAAGCAGCTGAGCCACTATGCCGTGTTACTTCATGATTTTCAAGGGTGCTCAAAAAGCACAAGTTTGCAAGCACAATTTCCTGTTTGGCTAAGTTGTTGAGCCTGTGACACAGATGCTTCCCCTTTTCAGATATTTAGCTGCTATAGCACATCCCAGAGGGGGGAAAACGCTTTCTAAAACGGGTAGTTCTGGTCCTTAATTTGCCACGACTCGGACCGCATTTTGTTCTACATTGCTGCACGATGAAGGTAAACAGTAGCTGTGCTTGTGCGTTACTTAGCAACCATTCGGCAAGAGAAAATATATTTATTTGATGTAGGAATTGGCATCTAGGGTATGAATAGTTCATTACATTCCTAGCTGTTGCGTCTTCGTTTTAACAAAACCAGTTAATGTGGTAACAGTTTTAAAAATGCAATAAACAACTCAAGTCCACGTCCAACTCAAGTCAGAGACTGCACCATAACAACACCCATGGTAAACCAGCATTACCACAAAGATAAGAGTAGGTTATAAACCACGAGAGGCATAAATTACTCTTAACTTTGCCCGTCTTTATTTTTCTCTTCATGAAACAATTCAGATCTCAAATGGTGCTCATTTAGCCTTTTATCCCTTCAGGAGGTTAGAAGTCAGAATTATGCAAAATCTGGACAATGTCTCATTATCTTCATTATCCAAATATATAGTCTAATGTTCAGGCCCAATTAAGTCAAATTTAAGATCAAGTTCGAAGAAATGCTCCTCTTTGTGTCTATTTTCTCCAAGAGGAGAAATCAAATCACTAGTTTGCATAATGATGGCAACACAATAAAGCAGTAACCTTAGTTAGAGTGTGTGCGCGACTGTGTGTGTGTGTGTGTGTGTGTGTGTGTGTGTGTGTGTGTGTGTATGTATATGTGTTAGATAAAATTGACATTTGTTTGATTCTGTACCTGAATGCTGTTTGTTTCCTTCGGTTTCTGTTTTGTTTGGTTGGTGTGCGTTACCTGTATGGACAATAGCGTCATATTACTCTCTCTCTCTCTCTCTCTCTCTCTCTCTCTCTCTCTCTCTCTCTCTCTCTCTCTCTCTCTCTCTCTCTGTCTCCGTGATTGTGTGTGTGTGTGTGAACAATAAATGAATGATGGAAGACTTAAAAATCCATTACATATGTTCAGAGTCACTGTGGGAGAAAAGGGCACTCAGAACACTGGACATGTGCCATATGCTAAGAAATAGTCTCTCTTGTGGACAGCTATCTGAGATAAATTAAAACTTAGGAAGATAATCATTCTGTGTGAATTGGTTTACCTGCACAGATGTGTACAGACATACACAGATGTGTACAGACAGTAATATACCTGAAAATGTGATTTATTTGAAATTCATTTAACCTCTTTCCCACCTACCTGTAGTGCTGCCCTGTGCTGAAGTATTTCCTGTGGTCATTGGAGGTTTGGAGGTGGGAGGAGCTGAGGGAGAAAGGGGAGGAGACACAGTGGAGGCAGGGGGTCAAATAAAGATTTGGGGTGGAAATGTAGTGATAGAGAACTTGATTGATGTTATTACAGTAAAGTGCGCTGTAACTCACACTCCACCTCTAGGTTGACTGGCTCGGTATAGTGATCATCATAATCTTCGTATCCTGACAGGAGACACCAGTATGTCCCAGTATCCTCTCTGGTCAGATTATATATGATGGCAGTGGCAGTAATGTGTCTGGTTGATGACTCTCTAATATAGAGAGTATCTCCCTATGGTTAATGTCTCATCCTCTTTAGCCGACTCAATGAGTGTCACATTCTTACTAACACCCATTTTCTGCAGTTCTACTGATCCAATGTCAGATTCTAAATAAAAGTTACAATTGATCTCCACTTTTCCTCCCACACGACCCTTCTCTGTCTGAACACAGCACACCCAGCTGACATCTGAAATATGGAGAGACATTGTTATATATACTGGAGAGAGAGAGAGAGAGAGAGAGAGAGAGAGATCTCATAGAATATCACTTAATATCTAACACAAATGCAATACGTTTAGAGAAGGTACCCAATATGATATAGCTTTGTACAAGGTCAAAACCTGACTCCTGTTGAGTGAGCATACTCTGTAACTAAAATAAGGGCCAGTAATATTACAAATGTGACATCACTCACCTATGATCAGGAAGAAGACTGAGATGGTAAAGCCCCTCATGCTGAAAGAAGTAAATAAAAACAGGTCTTTTTCAAGCCGAAAGGCAATACAAAAGATGAGTGACCTAATTCAAAGACAGTTCTGTAAGAAATTGCTCAACTGTTACTCTGATTCCTGTTGCTATTGTCTAACTCATGAATGCCTCAATTACAGTAATTGGAGGCATCTCTGCATTCTCTCTAAAACTGATCAACTGCTCAAGCTTCTCTTTTCCTTTATGAAAGTTTAAATGACTCTACTTCCGTCTCTGAGGGTTTACACTCTACATTTATTGGTCCGTCTGTCTCTCTCTGTGTGTGTATGTGTTATGTGTGTGTGTGTGTGTGTGTGTATGTGTGTGTGTTTGTGCCTGTGTGTGTGTGTTCAGGAAGTGGAAGCTATCTCTATGTGCATTTCTGGGGCTTGTGGTTTGTGTGTGTGTGTGTGTGTGTGTGTATGTGTTGCTGGGCCTTCGGCTCGTTTGTCTGTCTCTGTTTTAATTGCAAGTAGCCTGACGGATCAAGCACCGGAATCTAATTGCTGATTAGCTGCACCTGTGGGTGTGGCTTACGATTGAAAAGGGCAGCCTTCTCTCCCAGCCAAGGAGGCCAATAGGCGTGTTCGAGATGTAAAGCCGCCTGCAGCCGGCTGCAGCCAAGTTAGACGCGGTGTCCGACTTCCGGCTGACTTCACCAACCTTGTGAATGCGTCACCAAAATATGCCCACAGCACGTCACTCAAAACTCGCGGTATCAAGGCGCCTGCAGCCAAAACCCGCATCTCCTTTTTCTTGGCTGCAAGAGGATGCATCCCACCCCCATGACGTAACTCATTATTCCGATTGGTTCGAAACTCCTCATGACAAATATGACACCAACCACGTTGTACTCACTGAAAATGGGCTTATTTGAATGAGCTCCTGCTAAGCAGTATGCAAGTTTTGCCCAATGAAATAGCCTTATTGCTCTCCAGCATGGCTTGGTTTAAGTCAAAAAGCCATCTCAAATAAGCATTTCATACCACATTACTATTTTTTACAAAACGCCTTCAAACACAACTCTGTTCTGCAACAATAATTTATTAAGCAACATTATATGATTTATTTCGCCAGTTATCATGTTCATTTTAATGATGAAATGAGGGGATTCAAGCTGTTTTCAATGCAAACAAACTTCCGCAATATCTCCTGACATCATATCCATGTTCACGTGTTGTATGGCTTCAGCCAGCTGCAGCTGTGTTGTCCACCTTGTCCCCCATGCTTTTCCACTCCCACCGACGTATTTCCGTAGATCTCGCTGGTTCTGGCTACAGCCTCTAGCTGTACCGACTCTGAACACGAACGAGCTTATTCTTACTTTGCCAATTTGGTAAGCAGTTGTAGCTCTTGATTGGTGCCTGCTCAGGTGCAGGGCAGCAAGTTTGATTAGGTTTGGCTGCTTTACTTTTGGTTCTCGCATATTTGGTTTGATTACCATTTTTGTTTTTGCAAGGTTTGTGTATTTGTAATTTTGGCTTGATTGCCAGATATATTTGTGTGTGTGCGACAATTTAAGTTTTTGTGACTTGCTTGCTACATTAACTTGTCTTTTCATTTCAGCCATAGGCTGTTTGTCAAGTTTTGGTGACTTTGATTCTGCTGTGTTGGCTACTCTCCACCTGTTGGTGAGTGCATTGGCACTTCTTTGAGGGCGGGAGAGAGGTTGATAACGTTAGGTTGTTTGATTTTTGTTTTTGAATGGCTAAATGTTGAGGCTGATTACCTTTCGTTTTGTGGTCATCGTCTTTGTATTTTTACTTCTAACGTTAACTTAAACTCTAACGTTACACCTTGGTAACTTTGTGACCGTCCGAAAATGTTCCCCCCTGTGGTTATTTTTTTTATATTGTATTTAAATTACAATCTGATATGTGCAAATTATCATTAAACAATTTGATTTTGACCGAGTCTAAATCTTATCATACAATCTTAATTTTATGACTCGCAAGTTGTTTTTTTTTTGTACTTCAGTGTCCTTTTAGAACCCATCACTATACAATGTATGAGGGCCTTAAACTGGTCAAGTCTCAAAAATAGGAGGCAACTCCACTGGTTAACTTTTATTTTTAAATGCATCTATTCTAACTGCCCCTCATACCTGAAAGAACTATTAATTCCCTTTAGCTCTCAATATAGTCTCCGTCAAACAGACCACTTATTTCTAGTTATCTCAAGGTTCAATAAGGAAGTTGGGCGGCGGGCCTTCAAAATAAGAGCTCCATCAGATTGGAACACCCTTCCTTCCTCTCTAAGGTCTATAACATCTTTTCAAATCTTTAAATCAGCTATAATGACACACTTGGAAACCCTTTGCTCATGTTTTTAATTATTTCTGTTTTTTTTTTCATTATATTACTTGCATTGTGCATTTTTTCTGCTTAGAGAGGAGTGTCGAATCTGTGTTTCTACGTGTTGTGTACAGTTCACATACCTGCAAATGCACTTTGTGTGCTTGATCTGTTTATATGCTTATATGTCGCAAGTAAATTGATGGTGGCGAAGAATGGGGATGGGGTTTGGGGTGCAATGTGTGGAGTGTGAATGTCTTTATGTTTGTGGTGTATTGTTTTGTCTCTTAGATATTGTATGTTATGTACTGTACACTGTAAAAAACGATTTGTAATGGTTACTTGAAAAATGTGTGGAAACTTGTTGCCTCAAATGAGTTGAGTAACTATAACTTATCTTTTTAGATATAAATTGCTTTTAACTTGAAAAATATAAGTTATATTTACTTAACTCATTTGAGGCAACGAGTTTCCACACATTTTTCAAGTAACCATTACAAATCGTTTTTTACAGTGTATATTACAGTAATAAGGGTACGTCATGTATTGTTGAACTTGGACCCCTTCGAAAATGAGATGGTACATATCAAGGGGTTATCCTCTAATAAACTTGAATAAACTTGAATACCTTGAATACCATACCAATATCTTGAAATACTGTACCCTTCACATAATTTTCCTTGTCTATTTCATTCATGTGTGGGAGAGATATGAGCTTTTGGGGTGATCCATGGTGTTTTGCTGAACCATCCAGTCTAGTTTTGCAAAAGAGTGTGGAGAACGTACGGTCTGTTTTGAGACATGAGCCAAAGCAATTGAGAAGGATCTTTGCAGTTTGGGTGGCGCTGACATGGGAAAGAAATTAGGTCTGAAGCATGGGTGGACAGTTTTAAGAGAGATATGTGATTTTGCAGGTTAGCTATGGTGTTGTGCAGAATCGTAAGAGTGTTATGCCAAATGACCTTAGAGTTTAGAAAATGTCATTTCTGTTTGGAGAAATGAGCCAAACCAAGAGAGGAAAAACTATAAAGGAACAGTTGAGTCTCTAATACCCTTCAGCTCTCACCTTTAATCCACCCTTCTGTTTCCTGACTCTTCACACACACACACACACACACACACACACACACACACACACACACACACACACACACAGTTACTGGAAGAGTGCTGACCAGAATCACACAGGAAATGAGTATAGGGCACCTATTACTTCCTTGGAAAGTAAAAAAATGTCATAACAAATGCCTACATCTATTTAGTTTAGCCTATGTGTATAAAGGCTAATACGTTCACATTGATACAATACATACTAAAAACACCTTCACATAAGAAAATAGGCATTAAGAATTGCTTTACAGCTTTTTTTTCAAAAGACACTAAAATATGTCTCTCAAAGTTGTATTGTACGGGAAATGTCAAAGCCATGAGAATAAAAAAATTACATATTAATTCATCTAGGGTTGTAAATTAGATCTGGTTGTGTGTGTGTGTGTGTGTGTGTGTGTGTGTGTGTGTGTGTGTGTGTGTGTGTGTGCATGTGTGTGCACGTGCGTGTCTTTCTGTGTGTGTGTGTGTGTGTGTGTGTGATAAACAGAGGAGAGTGATAGATTGAGATAGAAGAGGGAGATATGCAACATACACATGATAGAGAGATAGAGGAGGGGAGATAGGAGAGAAAAATAGAGAGGGATGGATGGATTGAGTGAAAGGGGTGAGGGAATAAGAGATAAGTGGAGTCCAAAGAAAAGAGGAAATGAGAAATAATGTTTTTTTTTATTCCTTCTCTTATGTCTGACACACCATCTTCAACTTTGCTGCTTTATCTGTGTAGTGTTATATTTCAGTATGAGATAAGAGTGTGGTGGTGTGTATGTGTGAGTTTTGTGGTTTTGTGCATGCAAAAGAGGCTTATTGTGGTGTGTTCTGTGAATTGTGTGTGTGTGTGTGTGTGTGTATGAGAGAGAGGGAGAGAGAGAGAGAGAGAGAGAGAGAGAGAGAGATACAGAGAGAGCAAGTGTGTGTGTGTGTGTGTGTATGTAAGAAAGAGAGAGAGAGAGAGAGAACAAGAGAGAGAGAAAGTGAGTGAGGGAGAGAGAAATGGATAGAGCTAGACTGTTTGAGGTCAATCAGGGGACAGACCTAACTGAGTGTTTAGTTGTTGTTGAATTCTTGCAGTTTTATAGGCTTGTAATTGCCTTGGCCTGCCCATGCTTCCTGTCGCTGCACGAAACTTTGTGATCAAGCTAGTATAGCCAACAAGGCAATTTCCTCAACTCTCGAGCCCAGAAAAATCAGGACCCAATGAGAAACGCACAATACAAGTTAAAATGTATAGACTCCAAGGCCAAAATGATGACAACAATATGTACAATAGGCCTATGCATGTTAGTTGCTTGGTACCATTGTACACAACACAAGTACATTGTGTAGTACAAAACATTTGACAGAATAATTAAAAGACAAGCAGGTAAATCAAACCCACCTTGAAATAACCCTGTACTGATTATGTAGACCAGAGGGGTCAGACTCATTTTTATCGAGGGCCACATGAGCATTTGAATTCTCTTCTGGTGGCCGCCAAACCAAGTCTACATGCACAACCACAAACTAGGGTGAAAAAAGTACAATATCACCAACACATTCCTAATGCGCCGCCACTTAAGTTTCCGCTTCCACTTTAATTTTCCTTTCCTGTTAGTAAGCATTTCCATGATGCACCTCATAGGGAGTTGACATGAGTGTGTTGCGGTGAGGAAACGTGGAACACTCCATTTAATGCTAGAGCTATTTACATCTGGCCCCCAGGCTTTTATGTTTGACATCCCTGATTTATGCAACATGGATAAAGGTAGCATACCTGTACTGTAGGTGAGGAAATCAAGACTCTACCGACTCTTCTTTGTTCCAATCCACGGCCTGGGTATCTTCACTTTGATACATGTGCTTCTCATCCGTTTGTAGGCTAGTTTTCAGTCTGAACACCCCATTACAACTGCTGCGGTAGATTTCCAATATTGGAGTTTCTTCTCAAAACACTACCAGGGCCCACAAGATTGTAAGGAAGTTGTGACTGTTCTAGGAATTTGAAATTTCAGTAACTGTGTTCTTCAATTTTAGGTCATGTCACAGTAATTTAGTCACACCTACCCAGTACCCACCCACACACACGCACCACGAATGAAACTCAATTCTGTTGCAACACTATGTATCAGCACCTAATAATAACATTGATAAAGCCATGTTTTACCAATACAGTAATGTGAGGGAGAAAGACTACCTTAGATCCCCACTAGAGGGGGACAATATGTCTTTTGAGATGCTTGCACAGAATCTCTATTTACGGTAATTCCTGTGTGATTTTACATCTGGAGAAACACATACTGTAATGGGCCTGACTTTGAACCCTGTCTTGGAAAGCACTCTTCTCCTTTAGAGGAAGTGGCTGCCAGGTTACTTCACTGTGTCCTCCACCACCAGCCATGAGGAAACATGATGAAAATTAGCTTGTTCCGCTTCGCTAACTAAGTGGGTGGGACCTTTCTTATTGGCCAAAAGCCCAATCTGTAGATGATGACATCTTTTAGGTTTTATTTGTCTTAGGCTGACTATTATTATTAGGCTGAAAAATGGTTTTATGCAGTATGCATTAGGTCGAGTGTTATTTGTTTTAGAAGTATACTGTACATTAGGCTGAGAATTGTTTTTTATGCAGTATACATTAGGCTGGGTGTTTCAGTCAGAGTAGGCAGTTGGTTTTGCTGTTACATTACAGTATGTGCTGCATGACAGTGACACACAGGTGATGTCAAACAGGTGTCACAGTGACAAAGCAAGGAATAAAAATGAACATTAAAATCACAACTTTATTTAATTCCAATTTGAATTTGAAGTAATTCAGACTTTTAATGGCTCTGACTTCAACTTCAACTACATCCCCCTCTCTTCTTGTCTGGTCACCAGAGGCCCATGCATGTGTAGATTAACCACATCGAGGTTGGATACCATTCTGAAAAGAGAAAAAACGATGTTCAAAGTCGTGTCTAAAATAACTACAATTGTCCTTAAAAGCTGTTTTTTTTTTTTTTTTTTTTTTTTAACCATACAATCAATTTACAACTGATTCAGGAATACTTACCGGAGCGGGAGCAGGAGGATTTTCCGATCTCTTGACCTAAATTAAACACACATACATAAAATAAAACATATAATTCTAAACATATTAAAATATAAAAACACATATACAGTATATTTCTATTTGGGAATCTGATGCTTGTACAACCACTCTGATCAGGCCTTAGCCTCTAGCTTTATTGCTGTACTCAACCAGATTTGAATTTTTCCACCCTCTTTTCCATATCCTTAACCTCTTTTCCAGAAATATAAAGCATAAGTTCACCCAAAGTGATGTTAAGCCTTGTTTCTGGATATTTTACAATGAAATACGATGGTTAAGATTGACATTTTGACAAACTCTTGTGTTCTGAGAATTTTCGCTTGTTACTGTAGCTTCTTAACCGCAGCCTATGTCCGCTTTAACCATCCTTCCAAAAACGCATCAAACATCTGTCTACGAAGATATGAAACTCACTGAGTGGTCTGTAGTGTTTATTTATATAATTGTATTTATTTACATTTTAGGTTACATTACAGATAGCATGCTTATGACAGTGCATTATGGCTTTGAACAAACTTAACATTCATATAACAAACAACAGCAGCATCTGTCTGTAATCACAATCATTTTGTACTGCTGACCAGTGCAATCACACACACGCACACACATTCAATCTAGACTAAAACGAACACACACACACGCACACACATTCAATCTAGACTAAAACGAACACACACACAAACACACACCCACACACACACAAGACACCAAGTAAAGGAAAAAGGGGGGGGGAGGTGAAAAAAAAAAAAAAAAAAAAGGGAGGGACTAAAGGGCTTCATAAATGGAGCTCCATTGACTGTCAAATTGTTTACTCTTACCTAATTCCACTGACATTGATCTTTCTATGTTCAGATAGTATTTCATTAAGGCTTTCCAATTATCTAAAGTAGGTGCTTCCCTATTCTTCCAATTTTTTAATATTAATTTTTTAAACACCAAACAGGAAAACAGGATCTGCACATTGGTTGGATGTCTTATTTTTTGAACATCTTGGAAAATACATAAACTTGGAGAAAATATTACTTCCTTATCTGTACAATTTTTTAACCATCCTTCTATACTTTTCCATCTCTCCTTAATTGCATTACAATGCCAAAAGGCATGAATTAGAGAATCGTCCTGATTGCATTTAAGGCATTTGGCTGATAAACTGTTATCAAACTTATTCACCCTGTCCCTAGTATAGTATAGCCTGGTCATTAATTTAAACTGTATTAAGCGCAAATTCTCATTAGTAGTTAATTTGTAAGTGAGTGATAAACATTTCTTCCATTTTTCTGTGACATCATATCCTAGGTCCTCTGCCCATTTGCCGACTATATTCTCTAATAATAAATTGCTACTTTCCCTTGCTATCAGTAGTCTGTATGTAGCGCCTGTTAACTTTCGCTTTTTGACACTTGGGCTTAGGATAGTCAATATTTCTGGGGTGAAATATCCTTCCAGATTGAAATTGTGATTTATCCAATTTCGCAATTGTACATACCTGAAAAACTCTGTATCCTTTAAGTCATATTTGCTTTTTAATTCAGAGAAGAGTAGAACTCTGTTGGCACTTAGAATATCTGATAACTTGTGGATTCCTGATTCTACCCATGTTTCCCAGTTTAACTTGCAGTTTTGAATATTTATTGAAGGATTGTTCCAAATCTGTATGTGCCTAGGTGGGCCCATATTTTAATGGAAGGTTTCCTTGATTTTCTTCCAGGACCGTAGTGTACTGTTTGTAGCAAAGTTTGTTGGCTTTATGTTTTCTTTAGAAAAGAGAGCTTGCAGTAAGCTCTTGCACTTTAGTTGTTCACTTTCTATAATTATCCACGGGTCCTCATTTGTTTTGTTAATTATACGATCAATATAGAATAATTGCGCAGCAGTGTGATAAATTTCTAAGTTTGGAAGGTTTAGACCCCCTTCTGTTTTTGGATAATGTAAAAGTTTCCTTTTTAATCTACAAGTTTTGTTGGACCAAATAAATGAGGATATGATTGAATTGACCTCTTTGAAGAATGATTTTGGAGGAATAATAGGAATGGTTTGGAATTTAAACAAAAATTTTGGTAACCACATTGTTTTTATAAGATTTATTCTACCTATTAAGTTAATCCTCAGATCCTGCCACTGTCTGACATCATTCCTAAGATCCTTTACTAACGGAAGGAAGTTTTCTTTAAACAACAGGGACTTGTCGGGACTAATATAGCAGCCCAGATACCTTAGGCTCTTTTTTTGTATTTGAAACTGCTTCAGATTTTCCATATCCGCTTTCCCAGGTTCTATTACCATCAACTCGGATTTACCTATATTTGTTTTATACCCCGATATCTCTGAGAATTCACGATTACTTCTATTAAAAATGGAACTGAAGTATTTGCATTCCTCAGGTAAAGAAGCAGATCGTCTGCAAATAAACTTAACTTAAAATGATTCTCACCTATCTCTATACCTGTAATTTCTTTTTTTTCTCTATTTTTTGAGCCAGTGGTTCAATTGCAAGCGCAAATAGTGATGGTGATAAGGGGCATCCTTGAGCTGTACCTCTGGATAATGTCATAGGTTTGGACAGGATTCCATTTGTATATACATAGGCCCTAGGGGACTTATATAAGGTTTTGATAATATTTATGAATGACGGTGGAAAGTTATAGGCTTCTAGGACCTTAAATAGAAAGGGCCATTCTAATCTATCAAAGGCCTTTTCTGCGTCAACCGCCATTAGAGTTAATCCAATTTTGTGTAACTTTGCGTATTGGGTAAGGGCTATACATGTTCTTGTGTTTGTTCTTAGGTCCCTATGTTGTATAAAGCCTGCTTGGTCATAGTGAATTAGGCTTGGCAGGATATCCAATAATCTATTATTTAGAATTTTAGTTATGATCTTTTTGTCACAGTTCAACAAACTGATCGGTCTGTAATGAGAGGGAGTTTCACAAATTTTACCTGGTTTCGGAATCACTGAGATAGAGGCCTGGTACATTGTTTCTGGTAGACTGTTGTTTTTCTGCAAAGTGTTGATTACCTCTGTAAAAAGAGGGTCTATTTTAGTCCAAAACGCAGTGTAGAATTCTATAGGATAACCATCCATTCCCGGTGCTTTCTTCTTTGGAAAATTTTTTATAGCGTCAATGATTTCTGAACTGGATATGTCTTGATTTAGTTTCTCCACTTGTTCGAGGGATAGTCTTTTAAGATTGATTGAAGCTAGAAACAATGAAGGGTCCTGATTTTTCATTTCTGAAGTATAGAGTTTTTCATAGAATTGCTTAAATTGATCATTAATAGTCTGATTATTAGTGCATGTTCTGTTTGTAGTTTTGTCTTTTATAACTATATGTTGTTTCTTAAAGACTTTCTGTATTATTGAGGTCAAATGTTTACCTGATTTGTTTGCAGCAATATAATTCAATTTATTTGAGTTATATTTGAAATCATCAGCTTTCTTACTAAGAAAACCATCCAATTTAATTGATTAATTAATTATGTCCATTTCATTATCCAGTTCCACTTTCTTCCTTGATGCATATGCTATCATAATTCCTCTTATATACGCTTTGAAACTGTCCCAAATTATATGAATCCCAGGTCTATCTTGGGGGTTTCCTCTGTTTATATTGGTTTCTATAAATAATTCAATATGGTTGTTGATAAATTTTACAAAATCTGGGTCTGTAAGAAATTTTCTATTCATTCTCCAAATCCTATGTGACCTAATATTCTCTTTAGGGGACATTGTGCACGTGACTATAGCATGATCTGACAACAATATGTACAATAGGCCTATGCATGTTAGTTGCTTGGTACCATTGTACACAACACAAGTACATTGTGTAGTACAAAACATTTGACAGAATAATTAAAAGACAAGCAGGTAAATCAAATCCACCTTGAAATAACCCTGTACTGATTATGTAGACCAGAGGGGTCAGACTCATTTTTATCGAGGGCCACATGAGCATTTGAATTCTCTTCTGGTGGCCGCCAAACCAAGTCTACATGCACAACCACAAACTAGGGTGATAAAAGTACAATTCACTAACACATTCCTAATGCACCGCCACTTAATTTTCCACTTCCACTTAATTTTCCTTTCCTGTTAGTAAGCAAGCAACCTCATAGGGAGTTGACAGGAGTGTGTTGCGGTGAGGAAACGTGGAACACTCCATTTAATGCTAGAGCTATTTTCAAACAGGCCACATTTCTTTTCAAGCATTTTGAGTCAGGCTGTATGACATGATGTAAAGGGCCACATCTGGCCCCCAGGCTTTTATGTTTGACATCCCTGATTTATGCAACATGGATAGAGGTAGCATACCTGTACTGAGGAAATCAAGACTCTACCGGCTCTTCTTTGTTCCAGTCCACGGCCTGGGTATCTTCACTCTGATACATGTGCTTCTCATCCGTTTGTAGGCTAGTTTTCAGTCTGAACACCCCATTACAACTGCTGCAGTAGATTTCCAATATTGGAGTTTCTTCTCAAAACACTACCAGGGCCCACAAGATTGTTAGGAAGTTGTGACTGTTCTAGGAATTTGAAATTTCCGTAACTGTGTTCTTCAATTTTAGGTCATGTCACAGTAATTTAGTCACACCTACCCACCCACACCCACACCCACACCCACACCCACACACACACACACACACACACACAACACACACACACACACACACACACACACACACACACACACACACACACACACCACGAATGAAACTCAATTCTGTTGCAACACTATGCATCAGCACTTAATAATAACATTGATAAAGTCATGTTTTACCAATACAGTAATGTGAGGGAGAAAGACTACCTTAGATCCCCACTAGAGGGGGACAATATGTCTTTTGAGATGCTTGCACAGAATCTCTATTTACGGTAATTCCTGTGTGATTTTACATCTGGAGAAACACATACTGTAATGGGCCTGACTTTGAACCCTGTCTTGGAAAGCACTCTTCTCCTTTAGAGGAAGTGGCTGCCAGGTTACTTCACTGTGTCCTCCACCACCAGCCATGAGGAAACATGATGAAAATTAGCTTGTTCCGCTTCGCTAACTAAGTGGGTGGGACCTTTCTTATTGGCCAAAAGCCCAATCTGTAGATGATGACATCTTTTAGGTTTTATTTGTCTTAGGCTGACTATTATTATTAGGCTGAAAAATGGTTTTATGCAGTATGCATTAGGTCGAGTGTTATTTGTTTTAGAAGTATACTGTACATTAGGCTGAGAATAGTTTTTTATGCAGTATACATTAGGCTGGGTGTTTCAGTCTGAGAGTAGGCAGTTGGTTTTGCTGTTACATTACAGTACAGTATGTGCTGCATGACAGTGACACACAGGTGATGTCAAACAGGTGTCACAGTGACAAAGCAATGAATAAAAATGAACATTAAAACCACAACTTTATTTAATTCTAATTTGAATTTGAAGTCATTCAGACTTTTAATGGCTCTGATTTCAACTTCAACTAGGCATCCCCCTCTCTTCTTGTCTGGTCACCAGAGGCCCATGCATGTGTAGATTAACCACATCGAGGTTGGATACCATTCTGAAAAGAGAAAAAAAAACAATGTTCAAAGTCGTGTCTCTGTCTCTTTATATAAAATATCTACAATTGTCCTTAAAAGCTGTTTTTTTTTTACCATACAATCAATTTACAACTGATTCAGCAATACTTACAGGAGCGGGAGCAGGAGGATTTTCCGATCTCTTGACCTAAATTAAACACACATACAGTACATAAAATTAAACATAAAATTCTAAACATATTATAATATTAAAAACACATACTGTATACAGTATATTTCTATTTGGGAATCTGATGCTTGTACAACCACTCTGATCAGGCCTTAGCCTCTAGCTTTATTGCTGTACTCAACCAGATTTGAATTTTTCCACCCTCTTTTCCATATCCTTAACCTCTTTTCCAGAAATATAAAGCATAAGTTCACCCAAAGTGATGTTAAGCCTTGTTTTTGGATATTTTACAATGAAATACGATGGTTAAGATTGACATTTTGACAAACTCTTGTGTTCTGAGAATTTTCGCTTGTTACTGTAGCTTCTTAACCGCAGCCTATGTCCGCTTTAACCATCCTTCCAAAAACGCATCAAACATCTGTCTACGAAGATATGAAACTCACTGAGTG
>JAODXP020001825.1:0-26054 GCA_027497455.2 Sardinella longiceps | reverse complement strand
CAGGACCTTAAACTTGTGACTGAAGGGTGGCTGATTCGATCCCCAAATTTATGAATCTGGCTGATTTTGCCATACCTTAACTTTACGGTCATCTGCAGTGGTTTCATCAAATTCTTCTCCCAGCTTGAACTTGATCTCTGTGTTCTTGAATGTGCTGACAGTTTTCAGTACGATAGCATCATTTTCCATCGAGATGATGGTGGTAGGCTTGGTCATGCTGCCAACTTGCCGTGTAGCAAAGCCCACCCCTAAAGCACAGAGAAATTTTAACACATCAACATGAATTAATAGTTTGGATTTAACCGGCATGCATATTTGCAAGACTCAGTGCACATAAATGTGTATGCCTTTCCAATTTCTATCCAAACAGCTTAACTTAACACAGAAATGAAGGTTTAGACTTATCTCTAAGATGCTTTTGGAAAGTTGAGGCCACCAGAATTTAGTCACTAAGGGGTAGATTTTTCATCTGTTTTGCAATGGTTTCCAGGCTTAAAGACAGACTTAATGCAGGATATTTACAGACAGGGTGCAACAGAGTAAAGTTGCAAATTGCCTGCCACTTAGGCATTAATGGGAAAGATGCGCTTTCTTGTGCAGTTATGAGAAGCTAAAAGGTATAATTCGGAGTGAATCAACACGTGGCCCTGCTGTTTTATACTGCTAAGCTCTACTGAAAGCCACCTCAGTGATCGAATGTGGCATGCCAAAAACGAAACCTAATTGATTTGCTTTTGTTTAGAAATGCCCCACTCTGTTAATGTTAGCTGCCGTTTCGCTATCTTAGTCTGCCTTGTATCAAATCCAGTGATTGAGGTGGCTATCAATAGAGCTTGGCACTATAAAACAGTAGGACTACGTGTGGATTCACACCGGCTTTTTCCTTTAAGGCTGAAAGGAGAGTTACACACAAAAGGAGTCTGATCATGTAGTAAAAGATAAAGCAAGTAAAACTTGAGGTAACTATTGATCAAGATCTCTCTCAGAATAGTCATGTAAGGCACATCTCTAAAACGTAATTTTTTCACCTAAGAAATATTGTTAAAGGATAGCTCCGGAGTGAATTCAAGCATAGCCCTGTTGAGAGATCCCATTAAATGCAGTAGTTAGCGAGTGGAACAAAATAATTTGGAACAGCATAGGCCGAATGCGAACGCAGAAGCGAACAAGTCTTTTTTGCCAAGTATATGATCTAGAAATATCATGATAGCCTGGCTTTGGCCATCCCCTTGGTCTATGCTATAGCTTCGTACAACGGTCTGGCATTTCATCATTGTCAAACGATTGCAAGCTGGAGGTGTGAACTGTAGAACGATTAAATCTGATTTCACCCAATCGCTAACGTTATGCTATGCACAAGCTTGGTCGTGAAGTAAGCTACACTACAACAACAGAAACCCGAGGTTATCTCTCACAACTCCTGATTCTGCTTGCTTTTTAGCGCAGTATGGAATTGATCTCTGCAAAAGATGCCAATGGCCAGAATGCCAGACGGAGGGAAATGATTGTGTCCACTGGAGGTGGGACTTCGACACAAAAACTGAGGAAGCGTGTATTTTCAAATTTAGCCAACACGAACGTTACTCTTGGATCTCGAGCCCTGGGTAATTCCATGTCATATCACCCAATGGATTAAACACCACCCCCTCAGAATTTGATTAAATTTGGTGTAAAGGATCATCACATGTGAACATTTAATTCTGAAGATTTTAGCTCAATCGGACCGACTGTTCCTGAGATACACCAAGTCCAATTTTTCAGAGTTTTGCTAAAATTGGGCTGACTAACCCACATTGACATTACCCTAACTTTCTTAAATCTGGGTCAAATTCAATATTCTTGGTGTCGTTTGAAAGCTAAGGCCCTAAGGAATCTGATTATATGATTACTTTTTACAATTAGTCTCATTTTGACTAAATTACCTTTTGACCTTTACTTTGAACCTGAATTTGACCTTGTAGATCACGTGACCTTTAAGCGACCCCTGGTCTAAAAATTAGCCCAACATGTTTTGTAGTCAATATAAAAAAAATCAGAGGTATAATATTTTTGGTTTGCCGGCAATTTTAAAACAAAGTTTGGTTGAATGTGATAAAATGGTCTTTAAAAGAATATTCCACCTTTTTTAATGAAAATTGGTTAATTCACCCCCTTACCTAGAGTTACATATATGCGTAAAAGCATATTGGTCTTAATGCATGCGTTTGTATAGTCCAGCAACCTCAAATTTAGTAATTTATTGAATTTGACCCAGAAATAAGCAAGTTAGGGTAATGTCAAAGTGGGTTGGTCAGCCCATTTTTGGCAGAAATTTCACCAATTTCTGAGAGGGCCAGGTTTAAAATCCCCAAAATTTTGGGTGATTTGACATGGAATGGCCCCTCTACCTTTAAGCTCTTAGCGTATCAGTTCAACTCATATCCATGTCATATCCAAGTTTCATGTAATATCTACAATTATGGGCTATTCCTTTCATGATTAGATGTGAGATCAGCAGATATTAGTTGACTTGATTAACAAGGCTGGTAGTAGGTAATAGCTAGCCTAGTAAGCCCACCATCACAAAGCTTATGTACTACACGGTCCACTTCACAACCGCTTTTTCCTTTTTTTGACTTGAAACATCTTTCAACAACATTTTTAGCGCCCAACTCTGTATTTATTGTTCAATATTATTGATATAAATATTTAACCCTTTATAGGGCACTCATAGAAATCCTTGGAAATTTAACATTTCAACCCAAGAGTGTTGTTAGGAGTTATTATAAGATTTTTTTCCATTTTTTGATTTTTGTTGAAAAAATGAATTTTCATGGAGAAAACTAAGGTCAACGAAATTACCATA
Organism: Sardinella longiceps; assembly: GCA_027497455.2. Lineage (NCBI taxonomy): Eukaryota > Metazoa > Chordata > Actinopteri > Clupeiformes > Clupeidae > Sardinella > Sardinella longiceps. The sequence continues at coordinate 23,209 of JAODXP020001825.1, read as the reverse complement.
TATGATCACTTGCCCGTTTAAGGAAAAACATTTTCCCAAAAATAAATAAAAACAGTAATAAAATACTTAAATTTAAGCAAATATGTCCTCTGGAGCATTTTTTGCTCATACTTTGAGACCTGAATGCAAATGCATGCAAAAAATGTAAATATAATGGCAAATTCTGGCGCCGATGCTTATTATTAGGACGGGGCACTTTTACAACTTTTTCCAATTTTAGAAAGACACTGAATTTTGGAAAGCTCCAGGTGACAGGTAATTCATCAGATGTCATTATGACCCTACCTGTGACTTAGCCTGACCTCTAGTGATAAGCTGAGACAAATCCATTTGTTTCTACCACCTCATAGGGAGGCATGAGAGGACATTTTTGAATGTGTGGGGAAATTACCGAATTTGGTAATTTGCCCTATAAAGGGATAATGTAATATATATAATATAGATAGATAGATAGATACATTTATGGATTTTATTGATGAATTTGTTAATGTGACTGGTTTTGCCAGCAATATTCTTCAGAATCTACAAGATGATTAGTAACAACTATTTCTTTTGTCTGACAATTCTTATTTTGACTTAACAGTCATTTTTACAATCCTGAAAGTTGACATGACATGGTCATGAATAAGGCACATCAAGAAATTATTTATCTCTTGCCAAGAAATACAAACTGATGGACTTATTATTGTTATTGTTGAAGTTTGTTGCTTCAAAAAATGTAATGAACAGAGAATAGAAATATTCTATGAAGAATGGCTGGGAAGTAGTTAAAAGAGTGTACCAGAGAGCAGATCCTGATTAATTCTGCACAAATCTATTGTATGGCTTAGCCCTAATCATTAGGTTATTCACTTCAGCCTAATGAGACTTATTTGAAGTTTACCTGCAAACACACTAATATTATAGTATACTAATACTAATAGTATTCTGAAGAGCTATATAGGTATGAATGTGTAAGGTTTGCCCTACATACACTTTGCCCACATGTGCACACACCCATGTTCAGCTCAGTCATTTATCATGGCCACACACACGCATACACACAATCATGCATGTATGCACATTACCACACATCTAAGCACCCAAACTCACCAAGTGCTTTCATGTAATCATCAAAATTCTTGCTTTCCTTAAGGTTCCATGTGCCAACAAAAGCTTCAGCCATGTTGTGACTTACTTCAAGAACACAAGAGAGGAGAATGAGATAGGAAAGGAAAGAGGGAGTAGACAGCATCAGAGAGATACTTGAATACCACTGGCTGATTCACACCGGCTGTTTGTGATGTCATCCGTGTAATACAGTGGGAGGAGCTACTTGAGGAACAGCGAATTGGAGAGAGAACACTAAACCGGGGGAGGGACAGTAGAGATATCTGTCAAGACAGGCAGGGGACAAAACAGAGAGAAACAGATAGAAAGGAGGGGCAAATTTTCAGAGCAAAAACACTAGATTAATCTCACATACAAACACTTCATGACATACATACATTAGCCCTGTTTACACTGTAGATCAAATCTGACTGTTGTGTTGCGCAAGTAGGTTGCATATACTCTTTTTGGTAACACTTTATTTTAAGGTTCACATATTAACTACTAATACATACCTAATGTATGCCTGTAGGCCTATTAGTGAATTGTAAGGCATGTGTTGGGCATCATTAATCATTTGTTAGGCAAATGTCTTGTTCATGCTTAATTAGGCCTTCATACTTGATATAATCTTAATAATGCCCATATAAGCTTTGATCTCTACTTACTAAGTTGTAGTACCTACCAAAATAGAACATGTATAACCCACTAGTATACTGTCTGAATAAATCCAGAATAGTGGAAGAACACTTGTAGAATAAGCAAGTATATCAGCAACCTGGGCAGTGAAATACAACAATGACATTGAGCTACATTAAGCTATTCTTGCTTATTCTACAAGTGTTCTTCCACTATTCTGGATTTATTCAGACAGTATACTAGTGGGTTATACATGTTCTATTTTGGTAGGTACTACTACTTAATAACTAGAGATCAAGGCTTATTGTGGCATCATTAGGATTATATCAGGAATAAAGTAAATACACACCTAACAAATGATTAATGTTGCCTAACACATGCCTTACAAGTCACTAATGCAGGCATGAATTAGGTATGTATTAGTGGCTAATAGTGAACCTTAAAATAAAGTGTTACCTAAAGTCGTAACACTTTATATTAGCACACACACATTTGCCATAGTTGCTTATCAGCATGCATAATATTAACATACTGTATCCATTTCTGGTCATTACAAATCACATAATTGCTGCATGACCTTACCCATGGTGACCCACATAAGAATATCTTCAGTACTAGGTCCTAATTACTGCTCAGTCATAAATGTTGTTGTGTATGAATTACCTCAAGGTCAAGGTAAAACAGGCACAGTTATTCTCTTTGAAAACAAAATGTGATTCATTTTGACACTAATAGCACAGTTTTGACGACAATGAGTGTTCAGTTTGCACTACCATCTTAAAAGAGAGCACCCTGTATTTTGAGGCTGTTGAGTACAAATAATAGTACATAGCACAACATAAACAGATGACTGATGCCTATAGGCAGATTCAGGCATAAGGAAATGGAATTTCTCCACACTCATCAGTTAGCACTGTCTGCCATTTCACTATTTGGTCCATGTTGCACGAAATTCTGTCAATCTCATCCTGACCAACAGCAGCTCAGGCTCTATTTTCACCAAGGCTAGTTTCATGTTAATGAGCTTGAAAATGGAAATGCTAGGCCTAAAAGAAATATAATGTGAAAAATAGAGAGGTTAATTCATGTAGATTTTTGTTTATTAAAGGGAATGTAGGGTAGCCTATTGTACCTTAAATAAAATATATATATTTCTTTAGCTCATATGCAATCGTACAAGCCAAGGCCAATTGCAACCTTATAGTTAGGGTGTATGAAAAAGTCGATTTTGGCCAAATGGCTCCCTCTTTGGCTTTCGCAACTGAACTACATGCTACAAATGACATTACATAGCGTAGGTTGCTAAATTTACCTTTTTTTAGTGGTTATTCCTAAATTCAATATTTATTTTGTGAAGGAGTGCATAACCATGCTTTTAAGTTTTTGACATCTCTGGCTATGCAGTAGTCATGTTTGAGTTTTCACCTTGTTTTTCTCTTTAGAATGTACATACAGTATGTGCACAATTATTTCCAACAAAGTAGAAATGTGAAAGGCAATAGGTGGGTCTCCAGACTAAATATCACTTGTGATTATTTAGTTTGTGCGATAGGCTAGTCAAATAGTGGTGGAAATAGAGTTCTTTTTTGACAGTGCCATCAGGGGAGTGTCTGTCGTAGGGTCGGTCCTATGGGCCTCCGACAGTAAAACTGGTTGTCATCTAAGGGGGCATAATCATGATAGAATAAAGTAACATGATGACATAAGGAGGCAAGGGGTGCACGGCAGACTTAACACCCAGTAGCGATGATTGTGGTATATGAGGGCTGAAGTAACAAAAGAGTTAAGTCAGTTTTGGGAGATTAGGAGAGAGAGAGAGAGAGAGAGAGAGAGAGAGAGAGAGAGAGATTATTTTTATGGCATGACAAATGTGAGATTTATGGCAGTGCTAGTCTATAGCAGCATAGCTAAGGTGTGGTGCAGGGCAGCTCAGCACCCCAGTAGGGATGGTGAATGGCCATTCCCCCAGGTTGGAGGCAACAGCAACCACAGTCCTTCCCAATAAGATCCATGAGGATTGATGGCACCATCCCTAAATATAGGAAGCGTAAAGGTTGTAAGTCTAGACCTAAAGGTATTGAGAGTGTCCATTTTGTGAATGTAGGGGAGAGGCGCCCGGCATCCCCATATCATAGATTTAAATAGGCTCAATTTTTCAAGGAGATTAGCATTTTGACATCTGAGTAAAATGAATGCAGTACCTTCCTGTGTTCACGTCCACAGTTGAATTAAAGAGACCCTTGTGGTTCTTTGAACAGGCTGAGTAGGCCCTCCAGGATTTTGCTGTATTTTCTTGGTGATTTTTTGCGAACAAAATTTGAATTAAACTCTCTCTCTCTAAAAATCTCTATTGCACATATCAGTCCCTCCACTCATTTTTCTGGAGTATAGGATGAAATAAAAAGACTGACAGCAAAATTGACAATTAGCCCTGTCTCAGCCATTTAGAATCTCCCTGTCTGCTGCAGAATGGCTTAGGTACATGCCTGAATCTGATAATGTCCTTAAAACATCTGATGTAACCAAAAGGATTGATTGAAAAGGATGATTTTTGTCATTTTAATTTCATGCTTTTGCTTAGGCTAACTGTTGCGACACTGTGGAAATCCATACAATTATTTCAAGTGAATATGTCAAAGTACTATTGTAGGCAAATTACCAGATTCCTCAATTCGCCTACAGATTTTTTGTAGGCCTAATATTAGTTGAAATGCAAAAATATTTTTAATGTACACCTCACTGTCTTTTTTGACCACCTCTGCTAAGAACTAGATATGTATTTTCCATGGGTTATGCTTGTTGGTGATTTTAGAATATGGGCTATGGAAAATCATTCTTATTGAGTCAGAGGCGGCTATTATAAGACAGCAAGGGAACCTCAGCTTCCCCTAAAATTTCTCCAAAAAGATCGTACATAAACTATTAATAAAACATGCTAAACGTGTGTCAGTCACTTGTATTGTCTATTAATATCAACACCGTTTCAAACTGTTTCTATTTCGTTGTTCAGAAATGTAATTTCGGGTCTCTAAACTCACGTAAGTTTCGCCATAGGAATCCAATTGACGTACTGTTGTCCGACTCCCCATAGAGCCCCATAGAAACGCAGTATGAACTGAAATCCGCGTTTATTGGCTAATTCGGCAAAAATACGCAAAAAACGTCATTTCCAGGGAAGCTCTGTTTCACTGGGGGTCAATGGCAGAGGGCGGACTCGGACACCTAGCTTCCATTTCATGATTTGACAAGATACTTCGATCTCTTTGATTGGCATTCTGTCTCTCTCACACTGTTCCTGTTTGGAAGGCTACCGGCTAACTGTGCGTTCAGACCGAGACCGATTCAGGCGACATGGGCGACGGAAGTAATTGACTTTGTATGGCAGGGTCGATTCTAGGTTCTGAACTTTAGGGGGGCTCAGCCCCCAGAATTGATAGTGGCTCCTGGTTTTGAACATCATGCTTTCCAATGCTTAGATTTACGCATTTTTAATCAAAACAACCAGCTACGAAATCGATCCACCCACAAGCACTGACATACAGCCCCCGTAATGTTGTCACTTCATGAGACCTTAATGTTTGTAAAAACTTGTATGCAGATGTAACGGGTGGCTGTTACTACGTCAAAGTTTGACCAACGCAAGCGACCGTAGTTTTTAGCTCTGCCACGCCCCCAGGTAAAGCTGGCGGGCCTGGCTCATTAATTTAGTGTAAAGCTAACAGCTATAAAACTGGCTGCCCAGGTAGCATACTTGGGAGCTCCATTGACTGCACTCTTGCCACTCTGCTTGTACCCTGGCACTAGTCTCGTTCAGGTATGTTACAACTTCATTATCGCTACTATGTAGTTAAAGATGTGCATCTAATTGTAAACCATATCCACAGGCTCTTCAGGAGCGTAATGTGAGCAGCTGGTAGTATGTTCGCTAACGTTACTGCACTACAAAAGCCGTTTCCATGTTTGAGGTCGCCATCCTAGCATTGTATACGGGCTACTGTCGGGAGATGCAGGTAAATGTTGTCTAAAATATGTCAGTGTAATTTGTACCTCTTGCATCCTGCTTTGTGTTGAACATGTTAAATCTGAATGATGGTCTGTTCTTGTGGAACTGGCCACTGCTGCTTTGCCGCCCGTTGATTTTATGTTAATGTTTGCCTTCTTTATTTTGATTTGTGTATTTTGTTTCTTTCTTTGGTTTCTGTTTCATCTCTCGCTCGCTCAGCTTAACTGCAAGGCTTCTTCGGAGGGTATAGTGGCTGCCTCGGCTAATTGTATCTGGCTACATGAGTTAATGATAATATTATCTGCTACCATGCCTAACCTGTGGTCTTCTTTCTCTCCTGGCTAGAGAGTATCACGGCTGTCCGCGGGGCCTGTCACTGGAATCGAGTCTCCGCTCACGTCACACCTTATTTGTAGTGGTAACTTGCACCCCACCCATTCCTGTGATCACTTTTGTAGTGTTTATGCTTAACAGTGTATGTTTGCGTATGCGTGTTTGTTTGTGTGTGAACAGACACCAGGGGCCATATTCTCAAAGAATCTTAAGGCTAAAAGTAGCTCTTAACCAGAGCCCGTTTACGGCGAGCCACGGCACTCCCCATTAACGCCATTCAACCTGCAATTCCAATTGCAAATCCGCTAGGGGCGATCACGCGTCAGTGGAAAATCATGAGGTATAAGGCTAAATGTATAATTTTCACATATTTAGGGACAACATATTACAGATTGCATTTTATTTTAAGCAACTTTGACATGGATGTCAATCAAAATGAAATGTATTAATACATATGACCATTACGTTTTTCATCTGTGAGCAGTTTTTTCCCCTGACTCACTAGCATTCTGCTACTCTATTCTGGTGAATGGCCATAGGGAATGACTTGCTATGTCACGTGACAGACACTTTGGAAGGGACTTTACAAATTAACAAAAAATGCTAAAAATATTATGTGTGGACTGAGAATTAAGTCAAATTACTCTGAACCGCATGCATGAATGCATTTATTCAAGAAAAAGTTGTATCTAAAGAAATACAGCATTTATGGGTGCAGCTGCATAGAACCCAATTCATTCTTCACTGACTCGCGCGCGCCATCTAGGCACAGTACCACCGGATGTAAAAAACGGTGCAAAGATACTTTATTATTCCACCGCGAATCTCGTTACCGTTTCATTTATGGCGCAGATTACGCCCATCTGTCACTCATCAACCAATCGCCCATGTAAATGCAAGCAGGCTCGTGCATGAGAGCTGACGTCAACCATAGCAACACAACTTTTATTTTAGCCTAGGAGTTGCCTTTTATCCTAGCTAAAAGTAGGTCTCAGAGGCATTGTGAATTACCTTTAAGAAATAACTCCTACATAAAAACTTTTAGTGCAGTTTAGGAGTACTCCTAAAGTTAAGATAAGATTCTTTGAGAATACGGCCCCAGAACCATGAGCACCGGATGTGTGCGTGTATGAGTGTTGCTCTTCTGCCAGGGCAGGTAAATCCCATTTATTGCTGTTTTACTATTCTGTGCCATTTGGATAATTCCCTGTATCTGTGGTGGCAGCCAATATTCTCCCCATCTTGCCCCCACTAGCCCAGTACTGCCAAAGCAATACCATTTCTCTTGTTTTGATTATTTATTAATAAATATTTATTTGTTTGGAATAACACGCCTCTGTCCATTTACTATTTACCTGTGTGTGGAGAACCCACATGTGCAAAGTTAGGTGTTCTAGATAAACCCAGTGCCCATATCTTGGGGTGAAAGGCCCCTCGTGGCGTAGTCGCAAACCTAAACTGCCAAGACCCTTACCACTTCACTTGGTTACACAGAGGTGGCATCACATGTTTTAAAGTAGTATTGGCAAATTTTCATGGTGATTAGCCTAAAATGTTTTAGACGTACAGTAGGCTCATTATAAATGCTGGTCATACTGGTGGAGGAGGAATTGGGTTTTTCATGGACATCATATTGCTAATGTCACAGAATAGGTCTACCCAGCAGTTGTGAATCAAAGATGGTATATTATTTGATAAAGTAGGGATGGACTTACTGGGGGGTCCCAGAAAAAAATTGGAATAGTTGGATGTATTTTCCTGCATTTTGGTAAATTTTAACAAGTTATTATTAGGCTATTTTTAAATTATCCTATTACTTTTGCACTTCTGTGAGATTTGAAGTTTGATGTTGCTCTAAAAAGTAGTATTGCCGGGGCAATAGGGATTGCCAAGATACGTCAAAATCGTCATAAACGGCGCCATCTTGACCCGGAGATAACGGTTAGTTGAGCTGTAACTTTTTTATGGCCCCATCGTAGCTCCGGCTCATACACCCGATCAGGGCCGGATTAATGTATGGTTTTTATGGGCGGGGGCCCAGGGTCCATCAATTTCATGGGGCCCTGTCTGCCCCAGCATTACTTAAGACGAAAATTAATATTGAACAATTATTTATTCTCCTAAAGTTGTCTAAAATATGAGCATAAAGGAACACGTGAATATGAGAATGCAACCTCAGCATGGGACATCAGATAAGATGTGTCTTCCCATCTGAGGGAGTTCCCCCCTCCCAAATGAGTTGGTTTGGTCCGATCGTCTTTTGGAGCAGTAGAATCAAATAGTCGCTTGACAAGGCTCACGGAGCTCTTCAATCTGGCATGATAGGCTCACGAATTCGAGGTCATTCAAAACATAGGCTACATCATATGATTGACAATGGATTCAACTAAAATATGTTTAGGCTAAGCCTAATCATATGCCATATTAAGTTTGGCTTGTAAATATCTAGATATGCGGGATGATGCTTTTGAGGTTTGATCATTGGCGCACAGCTCTCTCTACTCGCTCACACACTGCTCAAGTTGAATTTGGACTTTGCTGAATTTTTGACACTGACAGAATACAGAATAGGCCCATATCCAAAGCCTATAATCAGAAAAAAATCTGCGCGGTGCGTACACTCGGACATGCTTAAACACAGCCTAAAGAAGGATAAGTTTTGTTATAGAGATAGCCTATACTCGACAGCTACAATGATACACTTATGCAGGACTTAAATCCAATTGCAACGACCAATTTGTCAAATGAGAATGTAAGAATTAAAAACATTATCATGTAGGTTCGAGGGATTCTTTCCCAAGAATTTATTTTAAGTAAGTTAATAGCACAATCCCGCGCTATTTCAGACAGAGAGTGATTTCAAAGACAAAAACAAAGCTCCCATGCTGCATTCTTAACTACGAATCTGATTGGAGGTTTTCACCTCTAATGTTGGTCAATGATATTTTTTTCTGGATGCTGGTAGACGTCACGCACACATGACATGAGATCCTCAACGCACCTCATGCCGCCTCTCATTGTCAACCCATCGGTCCTATATTGACTTGAATGAAATAACGGTGAAATGCCAGTCAAGACCACACAAATTTATTGTATACCCAGGGTTCGAGTTAGGTGGGAGCCAGCGGGAGCTGAGCTCCCATAGAGAGAGGTCTGGCTCCCATGAAAGCAGCAAACTCAAACATCTGTGGGGGCTCTGACAATACAATAGTATATAATATTTTACTGACAAATAAAGTTATCATAAGCGGGGATCAAACCGAGCTATGGGAGGTGGAACCTTTTTATGGAGTTGCGAGCGCGCTCCTGCTGGGAAGCCTTGTTACAGGGGTGTTTTTGATCATCTTTTCTTTTTGTGTTATTGCCTTATTGGCATGCTGTTATTATGTTCTCTGGTGATAAAGGGGTACTGTATGCTTGGTCAATGCTAAGTCAATGTCTTAATTGATTGTAAACCATGATTTGGTTGTGACCGATAGTAGTTACAGTGCGTAACAGTCGGTTCGCCTCTGACGCAAGAGGATCTAATGATGGTATGTTATATTGCCTAGTTTGTGGGCCTTGCCCCTGATTATTTTCAGTTTGATCAGTGTTTTGTTTGTTTAGTTTGTTTGTTAATTTGTTATGTTATGCGCCCCGCCGGTGGCCTAATATAAAATAAAAGAAAGACGTCTGCATTATTCCGTTTCCATGCCTTGAGTTTACCACCCGCCGGACACACTCCGTTACACTGAAAATGTGGGTGCTTGCTCGTTGCGGTTTTAACCTACTTCAATAAAGCCAAACATAGGCCTACTGTAGCTCCAGATAGTAAGATAATGCGCGGCTCTCCCTAGGTCAACCTCTCTCCTAGATATTGCTTTAACCAGGCTATTCCGATCATCATCCGATCATGTAAACTTTATTGAGGATTTCGTGCAAGTAGCATATTCACCGAAATTAATAAGTGCCAGTTCACCGTTGTGCATAACATTCAGCCAGAGATCCGGGAGAGATAGAGAGAGACATTGTCAACTTCTCACATTGTAAGGTCAGTGCTTGCTTCCCATTACATTCAAAAGTCCGCAAAGCCTTTACTGAACTCCTGCGCCGTTGCGCAGACGAGAACGAAAAAAAAAAAAAAAAAAAACATTCCATACATTTCCTTTTGGAAAGCCACTTCTCACAGGAATGGGAAATAGGTCTCTAGCTATTGGGAGTAGGACTACACTTTTTTAAAAAACGGTATAAATGGTAATGCAAAATTATAAACCATATAGGCCAACTTAGACTAGCATAATAGATATAGATATAGATAGATATCTGCTGCTTACAATAGTTTTCTTGGGTTTTCTCAAGTGCTCACAAGAAAATGACAAAAAAGAATGTCTCTTAGGTGTCATATTTATTGGCCTTGACATTTCAATATTGGATATTAAAAATACATATACTATCAAGCTATGGGGGGCCCATCGAAAAAATGTGCCCAGGGTCCTTTGACATGTTAATCCGGCCCTGCACCCGATCACACAACAGTGGGAAGTCTTTTTTTTTTTTTTTTTAATATATTTTGCGAGTCTAGACAGAGATTGTTGCTAGGGTCTAATTCCGGGGCAAACCCAGAATGCATTGTGTGATGACGTTGGTAATCTCTATACTGGAAATACTGAGGATGACAGCCCTGCTTGAATGACATGTTCAGCTCCATGGTAATAGTATAAGTAAGGATAATACAAGGCCTACTTTCAGGGTAATTATCATACTTTTAAGCTGTAGTTTCAGTTATTACCTGTGCCACCTACAGTATAGGCCTATGACTTCCAATAGCTTTAGAATCAAAGGGAAAAATAAATAAATAATAAAGTTGAAAGCATGTATAATATTTTATTCCTAGTTTATTGCGCAAAGAAGAATGAAGGTGCAATAAGGCTGCATCATATTCCTTTCTATCAGGGGTAGTCCTAACTATGACAGGGGTCTCAAACTCAAATGAGCTGGGGGCCACTACGGTCAACATTATCTGACTGGAGGGCCACCTCAGGGGTTAATTGTAATTACGGTACCGTACAACACATTTTAAAAATTTATTTTATTTATACATTTATTTAACAGGGACCTGCACACTTCCTTTGCAATTATTTAGCGTGCTTTTTTTTAAATATTAACATTTATATTCAATGTTAGACCTACAGTATATCTCATCACTGAATGCATAGCCTGCTGGAACAAATATCTTTTCACTTTTAAATACAGGAGATTGTCTGGAATCTGGAATATAAGAGTCATGATAAAGATATTCTGTATTTACAACAATTTGCAACAACATATATGCTGTCAATATTTGATTAATTATTATATATTATGAATATTAAATATAATCTATTGCTAATGTCGATCTTGAGACAACATTTCTAGCATCTGTCCTGACAAACAGCTAGTTAAAAGTTAGTCCTTTCACTATGGAAAGGAATTCATCTATTTTGGGCAGAGGTGGAAATAACTAATTACATTTACTCAAATTGGGTAATTCGTAATTTTTAAAGTAGTTTTTCAAATAGGTAATTTTACTTTTACTTTACATTTTTAGACAAGTATTGTACTTTGTACTTCAGATTACTGAGTAAAAAAAATAAATCAATGTGGGAAAAAAAATATTTGACTTGAACTGAAAGTAAATTCAAACTATTTACTGTAGTGTAGATGCTGCTGCTTTCGGTAAATGTTGATGTAACCGGATGGGTAACGCCCCCCTCCGTTCACCTGTGTAGTTCCCTCCCCTGTTTGATTAACTTCCCCGGATATAATGGCGGATCCGGCTGGTTATAGCCATTTGCCGTGCTGTATTGGTTAGGCGTTTGTCTTTGTTGGGTTCCCCTGCTTGCGCGACAGGTAAGTGCTGCTGTTTGTTGTGTGTACATATCGTTCTAGCTGCATATCCCAATCCCGAACCGACTAGCGCGTGTATGTTTTGTAGGTGGTGGATTCGGAGTTTCACTTTAAGTGTGCGACGTTGCGAGCGCTTGTGCGATTGATGCACAAATTGTAGGTGCGTCCTTCACAATTGCATGCATTCGACAGTTAGCTGTACATTGGTGCCGCAGGGTTACTAATTACATCTACTTTGCAGTAGTGGCCTGGTGTGACGGTCCCCTTTGAGCTGTATCTCCCGTATAACCGGAACGCGGAAGTGAGCATTTGTGATGGTTTCACGGCACCTCCGGTATGTGTATATTTACCCTTTTCTTCCTGGGTGCAGACTGGGGAGTTGCTTGTTCTAATGTGTGTGTGTGTGTGTGTGTGTGTGTGTGTGTGTGTGTGTGTGTGTGTGTGTGTGTGTGTGTGTGTGTGTGTGTGTGTGCGTGCGCGCATGTGTGTTTGTTGGCGTGCGCGTACGTATGGACAGGCGTGAGCGAGTGAGTGTATGTGTGCGTGAATGAGAGGTTACGCAGGTTATGCAAATTCGGCTCCTGTTCAGCCCAGGGTCAGGTAACCAGTAACAAGGTAATGCAACACATTATACTCATAGTTATATTTGTTTTCCTCCATTTTTGTCACGTCTAATATTATGTTCTCCATTTCCAGAGGCCTGACTCGGAAGCCACTGCTGTTTTGCGGGTGTTTAAGTTTGGTGTTCATTTAATTCATTTGTCCTATCTGTTTCTTTTACTTTTCTTGCGTTCGAGCATGCCATCTCTAATATTTGGCTGTTAAGTGTTGCCTAGGCTTTTGTCTGGGCTTGGGTAACAGCTGCTATTCTTTCTTTTTTTCCTTTTTTTTTGATTTTTGCTTGCTTGGGTGCCTTTGCTTGCTGGCCCTTGCTTGCTAGTTGCCTACTTGTTTGTTTGTCTTTTTGTTGCTCTGTGTTATTTGCTCGTTTGTTTCGTTCGTTTAATTTGTTTTGTTTGTTTGTCTTGCTTGCTCAGCTTGTTTGTTTGGTTTGACTTTGTTTTGCTTAGTTTGCTTTGCTACCTGACTGCTTATTTAGTTATTTATTTTTCTTGTCATTTTTCATTTCCCTCTTTCTGTGTGTGTATTCTCCCCCTACTGATACAGCAACATGTTACATTTCAAGCAAATAACAACAAATACCATATTAGTATAACATACCCAATATGTCCATGTAACTGTTATAAAATGTAGACCATTGAATCTCATTACAGTAATACATAACAAAACTTTATGGTTTACAAAATGAGAAGCAGAGAGTAATAAACAGAGGATGTTTGGAGGAGTTTGAACATACTGTAAAGGTCTATTGTACACAGTCATTTTAGTTGTAAGTTTTGGGATTTTAGGACGTAGGCCTACTAAACATTTAATTGTTAAAAATACAAACACATTTTTTTGCAGATAGAGAGAGCGCCAGTAAGCTACAGACAGTGTGTGACAAAGACGACAGTTTAGACAATGCAGCATTCCTTAAAAAAAAAAAAAAAAAAAAAAATAGTTAGCCATTTTGCTGACTGTGGGGGTGAGTCCAGACGAACACCAAAAGCCTCTAGGAAGGGGTTGCCGGTACTAGGTCAGGGGTCAAAACCTCTGGGTCCTAGGGAAGACAGAAAACTTACATTAAACTTCTGAGGCATTTCAAAACAGAACTTTAACCAAATAAAAATAAACCACACCTTGTTAATGACGTATAGGGCATTTGGATCCTCCCTCTAATAGATATGGTAGAAGTAATGTTGCGAGGATCACTTGAAGACCTAAAAATAACATGGAAATAACATTAGAGATACAACACTAACTACAGACCACAACTCTAATTCAGTAACCACAGAAAGATGGTACCTTTTCAGCCTCCTTGTACATCAGAAAAAGATCCCGGCCCATGGACTGGTGACTGAATTCTTCTAAGACTTCCATTGCAACAGGTCCCATTGCGAGGATCACTTGAAGACCTAAAAATAATGTAGCAATAACATTAGAGATACAACACTAACTGCAAACCAGAGAGGCCTGAATACATCATCATAATTTAATGTGTCTTTATGGATATATTTGTGTTTTACCAAGATGGAAAGGTGGATATGTTCAACTTTGGATGTATAACGATAGTGGAGATTTCCTTACTTGAAATACACAGCCGTTAGCTTGTGCTTTCCTCTCTTTGCTCCAAGGGGATTGACGATCACAAATTCATCAACATAAGCGTAGCCGAATATTGTTGTGATTATAAAGAAGTGTTGCAAGGATCACTTGAAGACCTAAAAATAACATGGAAATAACATTAGTGATACAACACTAACTACAGACAACTCTAAATCAATAACAATAGAAACATGGTAATGGTACCTTTTCGGCCTCCTCATACATCAGAAAAAGATCCCGGCCCATGGACTGGTGACTGAATTCTTCTAAGACTTTCATTGCAACAGATCCCATTTCTGTTATGATACTGGGGTCAACGTCAACACTGAGCTGATGTATGGTAGAAGTAGTGTTGTGAGGATCACTTGAAGACCTAAAAATAATACAGTATGACAATAACATTAGAGACACTAACTGCAGACCACAATTCTAATTCAGTAACCAGAGAAAGTGGGTAATGGTACCAGTACCTTCTTGGCCTCTTCATTCATCAGAATCATCTGTTTTGACTGTTTTGCAGTCAACGTCAACATTGAGCTATTTCTGCAAGAAGCTTTGCATAAAACACAAAAAAAAAGATAATACATTAAATTCAAGGGGATTTAATTGTCACATAAATTGACATATTGAATGTATCAGTAGTGAAATTACATTCACCAAACCAACTTACAACATACACACGTTTCACATTATCCAGAGTCAACCAACATCCCAGTTCTTTAAGTGTACAGTGATGTTGACAGCTAAGCTATAACAAAGTTTTGAAGACCTCACTTTTTTCATCAGGTCTTTGCTAGGGTGGTGGCCGGTGGGTAACTTGGGAAGCCTGTAACAGCAGAGGGAAATCACACAGTACTCCAATTAGGTTAGTTCCCTTGAGAAATCATTATGATTATTACCCTTCCCCTTTTCATGAGATTCACAAATTTACCTCAAATTCAGCAAACGTTCTTGGCTATTTGATTAAAGCCAGTGAGAGATGGTTTAAACTGTCCAGTGTGGAATCTGAATCTGCAAACAAACAGACAAACATACAAAACAAAACAGAAATTAATGTTTAACTTGACAGTCACTGGCAACAAAAATTAACAATAACTGACTAAACTAATTGCATGGCATTCTAAATCATTACACAGCACCAGCATGAAGGCCAGGTATATTGTCTGGCCACAGTGTCAATGGTTTCATCATAAACCTCACTAAGTTTTGTAGGGTAATCATGGTGATGACCAATGATACAGTACATTACAGAATAGAAACATAAATTGCAAGATTGCAGACCACTTGTTCATTCATAGGCAGGAGCAGTCCTGTCGATGGCGACAGCTGTTTCTGTCTGTTTCGCGTTCAGTTTGGCATACAACGCAAACTATGATGGCATTTATGGGTTAATCCTGGGTTAATCTAGCACACCAGGTAGCTTGAAGCCAAGTTTTTCCAAAATTGTCATACCATATCAAAGGCTAACTTTTCGCCAGTTTGTCCCAAACTTATAAACACGTATCAACATAGTCTCCGGAAGAAAACATGTTTGTTATAAAAATGCTGTCTAAAGACGAACAGTCATGCTATCGATACGTTACATGTTGCATGACTTACCTGTAACATTAGCTAGCTTTATGGCTAGCAATACGGATTTTAATGTAACGTCGTAAAGGGAATCACAAGTAAATCTAGACATCTCATCTCGATGTCATTCAAGTGAATATCAATAAAATAACAATCGTGATAAACTGAAAATCAGTAAAATATTACCATGAATTGCTAGCGGTTAAATGTAGCTAGCTATCGATAGCATTGTGGTAAAGCCTAAATACAACAACGTAGCCTAATGTCAACACTGCCACGCTATGAATTAACATGTAATACTTAAAAGGGCTCCTACTGACTCAATCATTAAGATTAAAAGTACTTAATATTACACAATAAAACTCACCTGCAAGTCGTTTGTTGCAAACTCAGGAGGACCCCCCACAAACTGGTAAAACCAACCGGCGAAATTTGAAATCACCCAGCTCGCGCATGTTGTGGTTCATCCTAGAGGTTCGTCGAGGAACCTCTGACCAACAGGAACTCCAAAAGGTTCTCTCAAGAACCTCCTAGACAGGCAAAGTGCCTGGAGGCACTCCTAATTTTAAGAGTGGGTTCGTCGAGGAACCTCTGACCAACAGGAACTCCAAAAGGTTCTCCCAAGAACCTCCTAGACAGGCAAAGTGCCTGGAGGCACTCCTAATTTTAAGAGTGTAGTCTTTGCATGGGGCAGGGGTTACCTACTTTTGTGTGCTGTGTTGGTAGCTATCATTGATAGCCCTGGTTGCAGTGCTTTAGGGCGTTTTATTTGATTACAAGCTAAACCAACTGTTTGTTTTACTCTATCTTGCTGGTGGGGGCCTGCTGGGGTAACTGGCTGTTCTGCTAGGTGGTGCTGGGTACTCCTTCTTTTTTTTCTTCTCTTCACTAGGATATAGGCTTGCAGTGGTGCACGTGTGGTGAGTGTCTGGCTCTAGGCCGGTGCAGACATACAGCCAGTTTTCCCCTAGGTGTTCCCCTCCTGCTGGTAAGTTGTATTACAAGTCAGACATTTTTATTGATTTGCATGATTGATATTAAAATTGACATTTTTCATAATAAAGCTTGATATATTTATTAACCCTTCTTTCAAGTACCCAGCCTGTTTGATACAAATTTTGATATTTCAATAAATATAAAGTATTACGCTTGTAAGCACGTCTCTGCTGGTCTTCATTGAAGCTAGTCCCTACCACGGACCTGAGTGTCAGTTATTGGTGTGTTAGGTTTGGGGCCATCTCCCCAATGGCGTAGTCGGTGTCAACTAGTGGCCAGGTTACATTGAGAATAGTCAATCAACCTGTGGAAGAGTTTAATCCAAAAGCAAATGAAATCCTTGGCCATATTTCACCCAAGGAATGCCGTTCAGTCCAGGTCAATTTGGATCTAGCCAGGGTAAAGGTAACCCTGAATACCATCAATATGTACAATCTCAAAGCAAATCGGCTATCTTACTCTACTACTCTTGTGAAGTCAAAATCACCCCATAAGAAGAACAAGGTGAGCTGGCTGAGCTGATCACTGTCACTGATATCTTGGTCGGTTGCTGGGTCAGAATGAGATAAAATTTTCATTCCAAGCCTACAACTCTAAAGCACAAAGAATACATTTCTTAACTAACAAAAGGAAAATCTTAGTTGTAATTGGCCCCTGGAACCCCTAACCCTGGAAGTGCTCTCTCAGTCATGCCATCTGGCTGTGCATGACATGTAAGTAGCCTAACTTGAAAGTACAGTAACTTGTAATTTCAGTACATTTTAAATTAAGTAATTTTTACTTTTTTACTTGAGTATATTTTTTGATGGCTACTTTTGAGTAGAATTTAAGCAAAGTAAAGATACTTTTACTTAGTTACAATTTTTCTGTACTTTTTCCACCTCTGGGGCCGTATTCTCAAAGAATCTTATATTAACTTTAGGAGTACTCCTAAACTGCACTAAAAGTTTTTATGTAGGAGTTATTTCTTAAAAGTAATTCACAATGCCTTTGAGACCTACTTTTAGCTAGGATAAAAGGCAACTCTTAGGCTAAAATAAAAGTTGTGTTGCTATGGTTGACATCAACTCTCATGCACAAGCCTGCTTGCATTTACATCAGCGATTGGTTGATGAGTGACAGGTGGGCGTAATCTGCGTGATGTGCTCCGCTGTTCTCCTGTGTGATGACTGCAGCGCATATCACAAGCCATAAATGAAACGGTAACGAGATTCGCTGTGGAATAATAAAGTATCTTTGCACCGTTTTTACTGCACTTTTGAGAGCACATTTTGAAAGAGAGGAAGTACACAAATTAAACTTGACTGAAATAGTGCATATATATTTTAACACGGGTTTTGGTGGCATGTTTGCATTCCTTGTAAGCTGCAATCATTCCTTAATGATGGGTACTCAAATAAATGATTCTTCACGTGCGTTTCGAAAGATAAGGACGTAATACATGCATTCACAATGTGTTAGGAGTTGCTCTTAGTGACTTACAAGTCCTCTGTACTACCCCTAAGCTGTCCCAGACTTAGGTGCTACTTTTAGAGCTAAATTGTTTTGTGAATTACTCTTATCCTAAAAAGTTAGGAGTCCTAAAGTTACGACTGACACGCCCAATTTTTTTAGGAGTTCCTCCTAAATTCGACTGTCTTTCATTTGTCTGACCAGTTATGTCGAAAATTGTGTCTTTCTCTCGTCCCCCTGGTGTCCACATTCGGAAAACCTCTTCTGTAACTTTGGAAGTCTCGTGAGACGCGTTAGGTGACGAGAACAACGAACTGCTTTACGGCATGTCGACTCGAGACACACCCCCAAATAGCTTTAGTCGGCAGAATGCTATTCGTTTTCACATTATCGACATGGCAGAACCAGCGAAAAGAACAAAAAAGGACGGGAAAAGGCCGCTTTTGGAGGAGTCGAAGGCGAAGAAGAGAGCTAGAGACCACGCAAGGAAATGCAGCAGGGTAAACCTTGGTGGGCGTTCAATGAATGGCGAGAGCTTGGAGACAGCGAAGCATCCTGCAAAACAGATGCCGACCTGGCTGTGCTACTTTTGCAGTTGTAAGTACATCTCACCTACATGTCTGAATCTAGGATCCTACACGTTGTCAATAATTATAATTTACTCCTATTTTAGTGTTCAAATGGGGTTTCAATTTCAAACTAGAGAGTGTAATTTCAGAGAAATTACGAGTGCATGAAAATGCAAACTGCAGTGGCATCAGCATCCAATAGCATAAATGCTAATTAGCATGCTAACCACCCTACCTAGCATGGTAATAAAGTTAACATGATGACCACAAGACTTAATTGAATAGCATCAAAAAACAAAAATGTTAATTAGCATGCTAACTATGCTAGCTAACATGCTAATAAAGCTAACATGATGGCCACAAGACTTAACTTAGTTGAATGCCATCAAAAAACAAAAATGTTAATTAGCATGCTAATTATGCTAGCTAACATGCTAATAATGCTAACATGATGACCACAACACTTAGCTGAGTTGAATAGCATCAAAAAACAAAAATGCTAATTCGCATTTTTGCTATGGTAGGTAAGGACTCTTATTTTGAAATAGTTGTGGACAGAGGAAATAGTTGACAGTGGTCATAGCTGATGACCACTGACAGTTGGAATGGACAGTTAAATAGTTGAATAGTTTAAATAGTAAAATCATTGAAAATCAGTTATTATAGTGAGGACTTTTATTTTGGAACAGTTGTGGACAGAGGAAAAGTTGGCGGCATGGACGTCGTTAGGTCCATTTTGGGGGGGCTCAAGCCCCCTAAAATTCCCAAGCCACCCTAACGCTGGGCAGATGATTTTCATTGTATGTAAATTACATCAATTCTTAGCGGTTATATTACTCGCGGAGTTAACGTCAGATACGCGATCTCCGGACACCATCGGATTCAGTAAGCTCCAAGCTTTCCAATGGTACCAGTCACTAATTGCTTTGATAAACGGTCCACGAGAAAGTCCACTTTAAGTACATGTGAAATTTCTTGAACTCTCCAGCTCTGCCTGCATCCACTGAGAGCATTTTTTTTCTTGTTGCAACTGATGACGAACTATGCTTCAAATTGAGCAGGAAAAATAGTCTTATCTGAAGTTTGGTAGGCTATAGTCTGATCCAGCAAATTTCTAGGCAACATATTCTCCAAAAGATAAAACTATGAAATATAATTTAGCGGTCCGTGTATCATCCGATCATTCAATTATTCCAGTCCACCTGACAAACGGAAAACGAAATAACGACTCAATATTTTGTTTTTTCGTTTTTCTGTATGATCAAATAAACAGGAATTGCTGTTTGTTTTCCTTTTTCCAACACAAGACAGAACATATCATAAAGAACGAAACCAAAACGAAATAATGACCGTAATTTATGATTTATTGTTTTTTTGTTTCCTCACACCCCCATGATCCTATGCGAAACTTACCATGGTAACAGGTCAAGCCTCGAGCATGTTCATTCTGGAGGAAAGCACTGATCTCTATTAGGTATTCTAATAGAGATCAGTGAGAAAGTAATCACATCGCCTCCTGCTGGCAACGTTCCAAGCCTAGCGCTCTGCTTGTGTTCGTCAAGGAAAGGCTTGTTGTTTACAATGGTCTCGCTCGAGTCATATTTTCCCATTATTCATGACATGTTTATGAATGGAGAAACATATGGGCAGATTTCAGAGAACCTGCGGGAAATGGGTATGCAGCGTGGGACATCGGAGATCAGCATCCGGAGACTGCTTGCAACACACAACATGAGAAGAAAGGGGCAAACGTCTGACACAGACCTTGAAATTGCTGTATCTCGGGCAATAACCCAAGTGAGTGAGCCTGCACATTTTTTAGTTTATCATTTGCTGTTGTCCTTGGCCAAAAGTAGGGCCTGTGGTGTCATGTCATTCACGCCAATGTGAAGGTAGGCCTATTATTAATCATGCCTATCATTAATCATGCCTATCTGCATGCATGTGTGCATGTGTTCACATTCACATCACACGTTTAATGAACTACCACCGCATAAAATAGGTTAAACAAAAATAGAGCTGAAATCAGGTGCTCCGGCCATGGGCATACGCAAGCGTGTTTGTGTGTGTTAGGGTCAAGTCTAGACAGAGTGAAGGTCATCTAATTGTGCTCAAATGCGGAAACTACTCCTGTCCAAACTAGAACTGTCCCAACTTGCCTATCTTGTTCTAATTTATCTGAAAATAATAATAATAATAATAATAATAATAATATATATCAGCTTTATTTTCATCTGATAGGTAGGCCTAGTCTCTTATTCTTTTCTCTTTCTGTAGGCCTAATCTCTCTGTGTGTGTGTGTGTGTGTGCGTGTGTGTGTCGTGCTTTACAGACGGGAGCTACTTATGGTCGGAAAATGATGACGGGCTACCTTTCCTCCGTTGGTGTACATGCAGGGGAATGCCGAGTTGGACAAGTTCTGAGAGCAGCCCATGTCCCTTACCATGAACAACGACATCAAGTAATGTCAAAAACAGTTCTAAATTCTTGTTTTTATTAAGTCTTTGTGTATGCCAATTTCTTATGTACAGGGCCAGATTCATTGCCTGGGGATTAATTGCCTAGAGCCCCTAGGCTCTGTGTCTGTGCGCCCCCGGACACATTTACATAGGCCTAGACGTTGTCATCTTAATTATAACATATCTAACAAGTCTTTGTAACACCCCTGGCAGGTGAGGGCTTCTGCAGCCACATCTAGCCTACAGGTGCATCATTCCGGCCCTGCCTATTTATGAATAACAAAACATGGACTTCATTCAGCCAAAAGTGATATTTTCTTTTTTCCCCCTCCCCCATAGGGTACTCGAAATTTGAACCCGATCCCATATGATGCAGAATATATGGAACATAAGATACACATGGACCAAAATGAAAAAATGGTCATGTTTGGAACCACTTGTGTGATTGCTGTAGATGGTTATAGCAAGAAAATCGTAGGAAATGCAATAATGCCTGTCAAAAACAATCTCCTCATCTATGACCAAGTGTACAGGTCAGTATCGTATGTGTACCTACCTGTTGTGTACTTTACATTGAATCAGGTGTGCTCAGCACCTGACCCCACTGCATGAAATGCACGTTGAAATTGGCCTTGTGTGCCTGAAGAAATATTTGGTGAAAAAGGTCCACCACAACTTCAACTTCAATCAATAATGAAATGTTTCATATGTAGGCCAGCAGTAACACATTACGGAATGTGGGATCAACTGAGAGTGGACCATGGCAAAGAGTTTTACCTGTGCCTGTACATACAAGAGAAGCTGTCGGAATATAGACACAACCAGCAACGAGAGCCATACCTCCAAACTCAGTCAACAAGGGTAATCTGAACTGTCTGCAAACTATCAATCTACATTACACCATGAAAACTGACAAAGCATTAAGTCAAGTAGGCCCTACTGTTTTACCTTTAAGTAGAAGCTTGCCATCTACATTCTTTCTTCCATACTTTTCCCCCACAGAATCATACGGTGGAAAGATTGTGGCCAGAGATTAACAATCGCGTGATCTACCCGCTAAAGGAGGCCCTGGTACAATTACAAGATCAGGAAGCAATTGACATGGAGGAAAGCCTGACCAAGTTCGTCGTCTCTAGCCTGACAGGCCAGCTGTGTGGCATTGGCCTACAAAGATTTGTGGATTCCTGGAATGCTCACAGGATCCCAGGTGTGTGTAATATCCCATACAAGTCATTCAATTGAACAGACTGTAAAAGTGTTTCGAACCTCACAAACTTTGAACCTGTGCTTATAGGCAAAGGGATACCAAATCATCTGGCCGGCAGAGGAACAGTGAGAAGGATCAGAGAAGATCTTGTGCCAGATGTCACTGAAGCAGCTGATCAGTACGATAGGGAAATGGGATCTTCCCTCACAAGAGTGTCTTCATTTGGAAGCGACCCTTTTATGTCAGAGGCAGACAGAGAGAGAGCAGAGCAGCTCTTTACACAGCATTACCCGAACCTTTCAGTTCTTTTTGATAATGCTGTCAATTACCAATACACACCCTTCAAAGATGCATTGATGTACCTCATTGATGTTACAAAGAGATGCTCTTGAATTCATTTGAGACTGACAAACTTTCCGAGTTGATCCCTGTTCTTAATTTCATGTAATCGATTAAGGTTCATTTTAAAATCCAAGTCTGGACAACATGTTTGTTTTGTTGAAGTACACTTACTGCAACTGTGGCCATTATAAAGTCAAAACTCTACACTGTACAGGGTAGAATTGATGTTGAGCCAAATGTTCA
Source organism: Sardinella longiceps (assembly GCA_027497455.2). Classification (NCBI taxonomy): domain Eukaryota; kingdom Metazoa; phylum Chordata; class Actinopteri; order Clupeiformes; family Clupeidae; genus Sardinella; species Sardinella longiceps. The sequence goes on along the minus strand of JAODXP020001825.1, from coordinate 238 downwards.
TAGCAAAGAGTCATTTTTTCCATCAGAAAAAAACATTTATTTTCTTGAAAAAGTATTTAAGTGTGCAAATATTGAACTTTCTGGAACAAATCGAAATACTGTGTGCATCTTAATACAGAATAAAAACAGACAAGCACACAAATTGAACTTTCTGGAACAAATCGAAATACTGTGTGCATCTTAATACAGAATAAAAACAGACAAGCTAACAAATCACAGTCACATTATTACATAAAAT
>JAODXP020001823.1:12500-25508 GCA_027497455.2 Sardinella longiceps | reverse complement strand
TCTCCAGTGTTCTACAGACAAGACATTTCTTTTGTGTTGAAACGTAACCTTGATTAGCTCGAGACGCTGTCCGACGCTTGTCCGAGGCTAGGGGGTCCACTGTCTTGTGTGCAGGGCGTGATCTATGATGGTCATGTTAAGTCCTATTCTATACCGTACAGAGGATAGCTCGCCGCTAACACGCTAGCACGCTGTGAGTCATACATCAATTTATAATCCTCATCCCAAAGCCCAGTGCTTTTATAGCCATGTGCTTTTATCAGCTGGCCTGAAAGGTCATGGGGGGAGACACACACACACACACACACACACACACACACACATACATGCACACACTTTTGTCTCCCTAGCGTAATTGGAAAGTGGCAAAGCATGGGAGGATTACTGTGGGCCGCTGTGGCTCACTTCACTGCCTCTTGTTTCACACACACACACACACACACACACACACACACATGCTCTAGCCTCTCCAATGGCTCTCTCGTTACCGTGGGGGCAAGGGGCGGAGGCCGTCCGGCGCTGAAGCGATTTGTCTCGGCCAAAGGTTCTCTCGTCCTTCACAGCTGGTTGAGCAGGCGCCCATTAGCGGCGAAAAAGAACATGAAAAACAGCATGCAGGAAGAGAGAGAGAGAGAGAGAGGGAGGTATGGAAGGAGGGAAAGAAAGAGAGAGGGATAGTGTGTCTGTGATGAGGAAATAGAGAGAGAGGTACGGAAAGAGGGAGAGAAAGAGAGAGGGATAGAGAGTGTGTCCGTGATGAGGAGGAACGAGTGAGAAACGTGTGGTCGGGAAAAAAGAAAAGAAAGAAAGAAAAAAGCGACACCTGAGAGGTACGGAAGGAAGGAGGGAAAGAGAGAGGGATTGAGAGTGTGTCCGTGATGAGGAGGAAAGAGTGAGAGACTTGTGGTCGGGAAAAAAAGAAAAGAAAAAGGAAAAAGGCGACACCTGTAGGTCTGTATCACTGATACACACTCCCACAACACACACACACACACACACACACACACACACACACACACACACACACACACACCCCTCCCCTGTGTTCTAATAAGACCTACCTAGGGGCCTCCACTTCAAGTGGCATGCAAATCACAGTAGCCCCCAGCACCCCCCCACACACACACTCACACACACACACACACACACACACTTACACACCACATGCCTGCCACTAGAGCATTATGGGTAATATCCAGAGCCCAGGCCCGGGCCAGAAGTCACTGAGGCAAGCAGAATTTCAGCGCTCCTTGGAGGAGAATTACCATTTGCGCTCGCACACACACACACACACACACACACACACACACACACACACACACACACACACACACACACACACACACACACACACTTACTCCCACTCCCCCACGGGCAGTAAGATGGGATGAGAAAACCCTGCTGGAAGGACGGGGAGAGACTGAGGAAATGGAGGGAAGGTGAAGACTATGAGGAGGAGGAAAGGAGAGAGGGAATAAGGCACTGTGAGAGAGAGAGAGAGAGAGAGAGAGAGAGAGAGAGAGAGAGAGAGAGAGAGAGAGAGAGAGAAAACAGGAATAAAAATGTCAGGCAAATTCCTTTTTTTTTTATTCCTTCCATCTCTGCCTCTCCTCTCCTCTCCTCTGCTCTCCTCTGCTCTCTTCTCCTCAGAGGTTCTGGGAAAGTTCAATGTTATTGAAGGTTACGGCTGCCATAAAATCGATTCCCATGCAGCGTCGGTCCGAGAGATGAAATGGGTGGTGGGAGTGAAACATGTATTTCACCAGTGATCAAAGCACTGGGTTTGGGCCTCCTCCTTCTTCTTTCCCGCACAATTCCTCCTCCATCTTTTGTGTCTGTTTATCCCAGACTCAACACACACACACACACACCCACGCCCCAAACACACACCCACACACCCCAAACACACACACACACAGACACACACACACACAGAAACACACACCCCGCCCCAAACACACATACACACACACACACACACACACACACACACACACACACACACACACACACACACACACACGAAACACACACACACACACACCCCAAACGCTCCAGCCCAGTCTGGGTGGGGAACTGGGGTGATGAGCGCAAGGGCTTCTGGGAAGTTGGAGGACTTTAGCCTTTATTGTTCCTTATTGGTGAGAAAGAGTTTAAGTGAAGGACAGAGATAAGAGACAGACAAAGAGAGAGAGAGAGAGAGAGAGAGAGAGAAAGAGAGAGAGAGCTGCATGCATGCATGCGTTCGTTGGTTCACCTCTTCTGCTCTGTCAGCTTGGCGGCCCTTTGAGCTGGGATCTGCATGGCTTGTCTCATCCTTTTCTTAGGGGCGATGGCTCCATTCCTCAAATCCCTAGGAACTCATCTAAGAGGGATGGAGAGAGAGGGAGAGAGAGAGAGAGAGAAAGAGGGAGAGAGAGAGAAAGAGAGAGAGTGAGAGAGAGAGACTCCTCTCATCCCCTGCGCCCAGTGGAGCTGCCCTGACACATGTGAATAGGATGACTATTAACAGCATTGCAGAACAATGGAGGAGAGAGAGAGATGCAGAGAGAAAGGCAGGGAGCGATGGAAGGATAGAGAGAAAAAGAGAAGGAGAGAGAATGACAGGGAGAGATGGTGAGAAAGAGAGAGAGAGAGATATGCAAAGAGAGATGCAGAAATAAAGACAAGGAGAGATGGCGAGAAAGAGAGAGATGCAGAGAGAGAAAGAGAGAAAGGCAGGGAGTGATGGAGAGAAAGTGGAGAGAGAAAGACAGGGAGAGATGGTGAGAGAGAGAGAGAGAGAGAGAGAGAGAGAGAGAGAGAGAGAGAGAGAGAGAGAGAGAGAGAGAGAGAGAGAAAGATAGTGAGAGATAGAGGAATGGAGAGAGGGCGCTACTGCCAGAGTACTGATTTATAACCTATTCATTTATTATGCCCATATTGTCCATTCATTTGTCCATTTATTTCCATTTTTTACAGTCTATTCTTTACCCTGGTCCTTTGTTATACTGTGTGTGTGTGTGTGTGTGTGTGTGTGTGTGTGTGTGTGTGTGTGTGTGTGTGTGTGTGTGTGTGTGTGTGTAAGGAGGTGATAAGGAGGGCAGGTAGTCTGGTGAGATTGACTATATTTTTAAAATAGGAAACACTTGTTTTGTCTCCTGTATGCTCTTGGGCTTTCACACACACACACACACACTCACACACACACACACACACACACACACACACACATACATATAAACACACACACACACAATGCATACACACAAACACACACACACACACACACGGAACACGAACACAAATACACACACAAATACAAATGAACACACACATACGCACAAATACAAACGAACACACAGCAAGCACACACACATACACACACACATACACACTCACACACACACACGGGTGTTCTATAATGGTGGAATCTAGTGAGAGCTTGTGTCAGAAGCCCGGAGTCACAGGGGAGTGAGGTGCTCTGAAGAGTCCAATTACGCAGCGGCCCCACTGAAACACACACACACACACACACACACACACACACACACACACACACACACACACACACACACACACACACACACACACTCACACACACACACACACTCACACACACACACACACACACACACAAGCACACACACACACACACACACACACACACACACACACACACATGACAGCCTGCTCCTCATTGGTGGAAAGTTGAGAACCTTCCGGAAAAAAGAGGAGAGAGAAAAAAAAGAGGGAAAAAAGAGGAGAGAGAAAAAGAAGAGGGAAAAAAGAGATAGAAAGAGAAAGAGAAGAAAATGGACGGCCAGAAAAAAAAAAAAAAAAAAAGAACACCAACTTGAATTGGTCTCTGGCAGAGTAGAGCACTAATCATAGATGACCAGCAGTGACCTGTCTGTCGTTTCTTTTTCTTTTTCTTCTTCTTCTTCTTCTTTTTTCTTTTCTAGAAGATTTAATTTGTGCTAGCGTTAAGTGCACGGAAGCTTATGTTGGAGATGACTGTTATTAAAGATCATTTTGCTCCTGAAATAATGACATCTGCAGACTCTCTCATGTTCTCCCAGAACACTCTCACGCACACACACACACACACACACACACACACACACACACACACACACACACAGAGAGAGAGAGAGAGAGAGAGAGAGAAAGAGAGAGACTTTTAAAAATAAAACAGAGCAGACGGTCTTTGGGATGACAAGGGAATTAGAGGCGCATCATTCAGCTCCTAAAAGCGTCTTCGTCTCCCTCCCTCCGTCTCCGTCTCACTCTCCAAGGCTCATATCCCAGGGCTTTACATGAGACCCAGCCACTGATCTTAGCTGGGATTCAATCAAGTCCTCCCACACTCGTATCCCACTAAAGCTCAGCGCTAGGTTTGAAAACGCCTTAATTCGGAGCTTTAGTCGTCCCTTAGAAGTCGCCATCTTCGGAAAACAACTTCGGCCGAGATCAGGCTTCAAATCGAGTTTTCAAGCTCCGATAAGAAAAGATAGATGGCCAGCTGATTTATAGTTTAATTTAAACAGGTGTGTGGGAGTAATTTCAAGCGTGACAGGAGACGCTCGTCGCCGTCCACAATAACCTGCAGCCTCGGCCTGGCTGCTATAGCGAGCAGATATTAAATCAGATGAACTGGATTGGACCTATGTGAAGCTGAGCGCGGAGCAACCAATCCCATTGCTACCACGCCAAAGAAACGCATGAGCAAATCTTTGTGTTATATTAGCCAGTGTCTGCACAGCAACGTGCATGTACTCAGGGCCGGCACAAACCAAGCAGGCAATTGCCTGGGGCCCCAGGCTGAAAGGGGCCCCACCAAGACTGACTGTTTAATCATTTTAGTAGTTTAGTTGGTGGTGATTTCAATAAAATATGACTTTACTGGAGTTGACAGGAGTTAGTTCAACTGTATGTTCAACTCAAATGATATTATAGTTATGAAAGAGGCTTGAAGATTATAACAATGTGGTTCATGTAGGTGTTCATGGGGGGTGAATATACTCAAAGGGCATGGGGACTCTTGGGTCTGAAGACCACTACCTCAACCCTAATCCTGACTCTAGATTTAGGGGGGTAGTGCTGCTAGGCTTAATGGTGTTTTTTGCCCCCAACAGCACCTTCCAGGCAGCACAGCCTAAAAGGCACTACCCTTACCCTATTCCTAACCCTAACCCCCTCAACCCTCATCCTAACCCTAAACTGAGAGGAGTAGTGCCTTGAAGGCAGCGCTGCCTGGAAAGCACCTTTGAGGGCAAAAAATACCAAAGACCGCCTGGAACACAACTTTGAGGGCAAAAAAGACCGAAGGGCCCCCATGTGTTTTTTTTGCTCGGGGCCCCAAAAGTACTCTGTCTATACTGGCCAGCTGTGTCTGTAGAGGAGGAGGAGGTGGGCACAGCCTTCATCACGCTCAGATGGGCAGGTCATTACAGGTCATCTTGCCACTCCGTCTCGGTAACCGCTAATTTCCTGTGACCAGGTAGCAGACCATATATGTTGCATTCTCTACCACTAGATGTCAGGCTACTGTGCTCATGTTAGATAGTTACAGAGAAGAAGAAAGATAAGTACTGGTGACAACGTGATACTGCACGCTTGTACAATACTCTTGCTATACAAAGTTGATAAGTAAAGTTATGGAATGATACCCAAGCCTCTTCATTTACAATATAATACATAACAATATAAAAACCCTATTCATCACCAGTTTGACCGCTGGCGCAGGTACTGCAGGTAGATGTATGTGGCCGTATTGTCAAGAGACAGAGATAGAGGGGAGGGGAGGGGAGGGGAGACACAAAAACACCTTTTGTCCTAGAGATGATTATAGGGGTGGGAATCGTCCTCTGCATCTCCACTGGCAAACTACAGTTAATGTGGTCACAACGCTTTTTCAGTGGAGCTAGGACTATTTAACCTGACTAAAAGTGAAGGGAGAGAGAGAGAGAGAGAGAGAGAGAGAGAGAGAGAGAGAGAGAGAGAGAGAGAGAGAGAGAGAGAGAGAGAGAAGTGGATGATGAGAGAGAGATAGAGAAGCACATGAGGAGAGAGAAAGAGAGGCAGATGAGGAGAGAGAGAGGAGACAGGGGAGAGATGAGAGAGAGACAGATAGAGAGGTGGATGATGAGACAGACAGAGAAAGAGAGAGAGAGAGAGGAGTGAGGAGAGACAGACAGATAGAGAGGTAGATGAGGAAAGAGAGAGTGAGAGAACCGGATGAGGAGAGAAAGATAGAGAAGGAGAGACAGATAGAGAGGCAGATGGAGAGATAGAGAGAGATAGAGAGAGAGAGAGAGAGAGAGAGAGAAAGGCAATGATAGAGAGGTTAACAGGAGATGACGAAACCCAAATGGATGGGCAGAAAAGCCTTGAGTACTTGAATACGCTCCTATGGTCCATTCACGGCCTGTAATCAGAAGGTGATTAGGCATCACTAGAAAAGAGCATTGACAAATAGCGTAAGGATAAGGGCCGGGAGATGAGTGTGTGTGTGTGTGTGTGTGTGTGTGTGTGTGTGTGTGTGTGTGTGTGTGTGTGTGTGTGTGTGTGTGTGTGTGTGTGTGTGTGTGTGTGTGTGTGTGTGTGTGTGTGTGTGTGTGTGTGTGTGTGTGTGAATTAGGCATCGGTAGAAAAGAGCATTGAGAATTAGCAGTAAGGATAAGGGCCTGAAGACGAGTGTGTGTATGTGTGTGTGTGTGTGTGTGTGTGTGTGTGTCTGTGTGTATCATCTCCAGGCAAGAAGGGCCTGCTTCCATCATCCTCAATTATGCCTCTTATTGAGGACGAGCAGATACAAGGTCTCCTGGGCAACTGTACAGTGAGTGCATTTCCAGGACAAAGAAATGCCAAAATGGAAACATGGCAACCTACAGAAAAAAAGTATTTCAAAAATGTATTAAAATTGTATCAATTAATGTCAAACACGGGGCTTAATTTGGTAGCATCGACTTAAGTAAGTGGTGTTTTATTTTAATTTGAATTTATTCTTTTTTTTCTACCTCATTACATGATAATTCTTAAGTGTTAATTAATATGGGCATGCAGGTTCCCTAAGGAAGGAGGGGGGAGAGGGGGAATCAGTAGGCCATAGCAACAGCAGAAAAAAAAGAAAAAGAAAGGGAAAGGGAAAGGGAAAAAAGAAAGAAAAAAAGCTTTGACACCTGTAAGCCAATAATTACTTCTGAGAAGAGAGGGCAATTTTGTCCTCGATTTAAAAATAATTCTCCTAATTTTGCTTCATTTTGGTGTGACACAACACAACACAACACAGCACAGCACAGCACAGCACAACCACAGTAGCATCTTGAGAGATGCCGTGACACACATCATGTGCTGGACATGATCCCATCAAAGGTTTAAATTACATTCCCTCCCTCTATCAATGTGTGTGTGTGTGTGTGGTTGTGTGTGTGTGTGTGTGTGTGTGTGTGTGTGTGTGTGTGTGTGCTTGTGTATGTGTGTGTGTGTGTGTGTGTGTGTGTGTGTGTGTGTGTGTGTGTGTGTGTTTTCCCTATTGCAAAAACAAGCCCCATTTCCAACCCCTTCTCTGTGATTTGGGATAAACACACTGATTTGTCATTCAACTCAGAATCAGCCACAGCAGAACAACAACAACAACAACAGCAGTGGAGCAAACACCAGAACACAACAACAACACCAAATCTACAAATTAGGGCCCCCGTCCTCCACCATCCTTAGGCGGCTAGTCTAGTGCCTGAGCTTGAGGTCCACTGTTTGGCACGCCCTGACACACGCCACCCCCCACATCCCTTCACCACTACACCCCTTCAGCCAACCCACACACACACACACACACACACACACTTATATACACACAAACACACAAATAAACACACAAACACACACACACACATACACACAAACACACACACTCACACACACACACACACACACACACTTATATACACACAAACACACAAATAAACACACACACACACACATACACACACACTCACACATACACACACACACATACACACACACACACACACACACACACACACACACTCACCCCGACCCCGACTCCCAGCCTCCCCCGCGGCCTAGATGAGGGAGATCAGTCTGTGAGACGCTGCCGCTTTCACGCACTGATAATTGGACCCATCCAGCAAGCCAGAGGTCAATATCTCCCCAGCTGGAGGCCTTACTCTCTCTCTCTCTCTCTCTCTCTCTCTCTCTCTCTCACACACACACACACACACACATACACACTCTGTCTGTCTCGAGCATGTACACACACTCTCTTTGTCTCTCTCTCTCTCTCTTCTCCCTCTGTCCAGCGTGACTAAATGTGACTGGCCGCAACCCCCATACTCATTCACACACACACACACACACACACACACACACACACACACACACACACACACAGACACACACCACACCCTCGGGACAGGGATAGCGCGGCCGATCATAACAGGCTCTGTTATGCTTTTTCGCTTCGCCTGTCAGAGGGCTTATTCCCTTTTTTTGTTTGTTTGTGTGTGTGTGTGTGTGTGTGTGTGTGTGTGTGTGTGTTTGTGTGTCCATGTTGTTGTTTTGTTCTGCAGTTTTCTTTCTTTCTTTCTTTTTTCAAGTTCTTCACTTCTTCACTTCTTTCCCATCCTGACTCCTCTAACAGAGACTCCTTCCAGCTCTACCAATCAGGAGAGGAGAGGAATGATTGCCATTCTGTTCGTCCAATCAGAAGACTGGAAGAATGATGACTTACAACCTGCGTGGAGTGGGGTGGAATATTTGATTGTATCAGATTTGATGGGTTTCAAAAGTACATGTCAACTTGTACTTCAGAACTTCACTGTAAGAAACAAAACAGTGGGGAATGTACAATGTCCTTCCTCTTTCCTTCTCTCTTTCTTTCTTTCTCTCTCTCTCTCTAATCCCTCTATTTGTCACAACCAGTAACAATAACAAACAAACAACAGGCGTCTCGGCAGGAAGTACAAGGACATGTCCGCCCTAACCATGACCTTTGACCTCCCTCACTCTTTAGCCGACCCTTTCCCACAACTGCCGCCGTCGCCTGCCACTTCCTTACCCAGGAGGAGTTTGCTATCCCAGCGTGCAATAGCTTATCGCTGTCGGAGCAGACACACACACACACACACTCACACACACACACACACACACACACACACAGACTCCCCCTCCCTCCCTCCTGCAGGGCCGACAGCGTCAGCATATGGGCTACACTCTCCATCACTATAGGAACAGATTCAGACACTCAATGTCAATTAATTAGATCAGATTACAGGAGTGAACACAACACAGCACAGCACAGTAACCTACAGAACAACACAACACAGCACACTGCACAACATAGCACACTGCGCAACACAACACAACACAGCACACTGCACAACATAGCACACTGCGCAACACAACACAACACAGCACACGGCACAACACAGCACAGTAGCATAACACACAACACTGCATAACAGCACAGCACAACCCGATACACAGCTCTACACCGTACAGCACAGCACAACACTGCACAGTGCAACACAGTACACTACAGTACAGTAGAATGCACCGCAAAGTACAGCACAGAACAGCGCAAAACAGCACAACACAGCCACAGGCCCAGTACTACACAGTACAGCACACACTGCACAACACAACACAGCACAGCACAGCACAACACAACACAACACAGTACAGCACACACTACACAACACAACACAGCACAGCACAGCACAACACAACACAACACAACACAGCACACACTGCACAACACAACACAGCACAGCACAGCACAACACAACACAACACAACACAACACAACACAACACAACACAACACAACACAACACAACACAACACAGCACAGCATGCACAGCACAGCACAGCACAACACAACACAGCACAGCACAGCACAGCACAGCACAGCACAACATAACACAACACAACATGCTCAGCAAAGCACAGCATAGCCCTCCATAGACCGTTGCTGTCTTCAGTAAGTGGGTGAAGAACAAGAAGAAATAAATAGATATTTTTGTCATTTCGTACATTTGATGTGTCACTTGTTATATCACACACATGTAGGCCTACTGCACACACACACACACACACACACACACACACACACACACACACACACACACACACACACACACACACACACACACACACACACACACACACACACACACAAACACGAAGATAGGGAGTGTACAATTGCAATATTATAAAATTAAAACAATCTAAAAAGTCATTACAGTGAATATGACATGAATACGATTTTCCCTCACTCTCAAAGACATTCTCTTATTTTAGATAAAACTTACATGAATATTAATGCAATACAGAAATTATTCAATTATGACAGTTAATCAAGGTAATTACCTTGAACCACACAGTGGTTTGATGTGCGTGGTTTCCAATTACCTTGTAAGAGCAATGCAAGCTAGTTAAACATTTCAGCGATCTTTAATAAAAAGATTTATATTTAAATTGTGTGCATCTATTTGTCTTTAATTAAGGATGATAATATGCATTTTGTATATCAGTATAGCCCAATTAAATGATATTGTAGGATGATGGTTTCATTTATTTCCATTATGACACAAAGAGTATAATGATGTGGTCTAGCTAGCAAGACAATGCAGCAAGTCTGTGCAGAGACTAGAGATGTCCTAATTCACAGATCACGTTCACATTTTCAGCTCTGGTAGAGTTATATTTTTCTTGCAAGTCCTCCAACCTGTCAGATCATTAAAAGAGATCATCTTCTCTTAGGTGTCCATGGAATAAAGCTTGTCGTGTGTGTGTGTGTGTGTGTGTGTGTGTGTGTGTGTGTGTGTGTGTGTGTGTGTGCTGTGTGTGTGTGTGTGTGTGTGTGTGTGTGTGTGTGTGAGTGTGTGTGTGTGTGTGGGGGACTTTGTAAGTCTGTGAGAACTTCAGCACTTTGGGAGAATACAGATTGTCATACAACAATTACTCGATTTCTTTACAGCTGATAGAAAAATTGGAAACTTTTGAGGAAAAAAAAACGGTGAAAATTCTTCTCAAACAGAAAGAACACACACACACACACGCAAGCACATACACATAAACATACACACACACACACACACACACACACACACACACACACACACACACACACACACACACACACACACCTGTCCATCTCACACCACACTTGCTGTTCAATTTACCCAAGATGAGTTCTTGGTGTAAGCTGTCAAAGTGGCGTAGAGAACTTTTCTCTTCATGTAGCCATGGACTCCATTAGGATGTGATTCTGTGAGACAGGCTGCCAACTACTAGATGTGCCAATGCACTATATAGATGTGTCGGAAAATAAAATAAAATAAAATAAAATAAAATAAAATAAAATAAAATAAAATAAAATAAAATAAAATAAAAAAGACACAAAAGAAAAAAATAACAGATACATGCAACTCTGGTTCCCCTTTTACTTTCTTTTTTTTCTTTTCTTTTCTTTTCTTTTTTTTTAATCCCGTTGCGCATGGGGAACGTAAGGCCTTCGCGTTCTTCAACAATGCAGAGAAAGAAGAGATAGAAGTTTCTGGAAGGATTCCACTGAGCAAAAGTGAAGCGCTTGTTTCCAACACACGAGAGGAGGCTTTCCACGTCAGGCGCTGGGGTACAGGAAGCGGGTTTGACAATACACGTACAGGCAGCGCATGCACACACACACACACACAGACAGAGACAACAGCAGTAGGACCTGCCAGGACTCATTATGCTCTAACGCCATCATCACTCTCTCGTTCTCTTTCGCTCCTGTGGCCCTCTGACGCCACCGCTCTCGAGCACTCGCTCACTCGCTCGCTCGCTTCTCGCCACGGAGCTAGTGAAACCGCCCGTGGCTAAACAGCATCCCTGCCATACCGCTTCTAAAAGCATCAGCTTACTTTGATAAGTGTCTGTCCTCTGTTGTTGTCTGTGTGTGTGTGTGTGTGTTTGTGTGTGTGTGTGTGCCTCTTTGTGTGTAAATTGTGTGTGTGTGTGTGGCAGAGGGGAGGATGGTCTCACGGGTGGGGGAAAATGTGTGTGTGTGTGAGTGTGTCTACAGGTATGTATGTGTGTGTGTGTAGAGTGTGTGTGTGTGTACAGTATGTGTGTGTGGGATGAGAGGTGGGTGTGTGAACAACCAGTAAGCCAGGTAAGAGCTGATCATCAACTGTGGTGAGCCATGGCGTTCTACTGTTCTGGGAATAACACGCTGGCTTCGACATCAATGCGGAACAGCGCAGGTACTGCAGGTGTAGGTGTGGGCCTCTCCATGCTCCCATGTATCCAGTGTTCCAGCTTTGTAGCGAGCACGGAACAAAAAACACTGAGACAAGGAAAAATCAATGCCAGTTATCACAGGACCTGGCGTTCAGCATAGGGCAGCTGAGGAATCAGAATGCTTTTGGAAAGAGAAAACGGCATTATAGAAACAGTAGAGACTTTGGAGCTAAGTGCGAATCAAACTTAAAGTTTTAGATTCTCACTCTCTTTTTTTTCTTTCATTCTCTCTCTCTCTCTCTCTCTCTCTCTTTCTCTCTATCTATCTCACTCTCTCTCTCTCTCTTTCTCACCTTCTCTTACCTTTTTCTTAAGTCATCAAGAAAAAAGAAAAAAAGTGAGGGTGAAATATTCATTGTGTCAGACGGAAAGTCTTTTAAGGAAACGAAGCACCCGGTGATTTTTGAAGGTACGAAGAAGACCAATTTAAAAGTTGGCCTAGGGGCAAAGAAATGATATTTAAGAGTATGAATTAACTATTCTTCTGCAAGAAGAAGGAAGGAAGGAAAGAAGGTCCTTTTGTGCTCTACAACTGCCAGTAGAAATACTTCCCTGCTCGCTCTAGTCCGTGTTTATTTCCTCGAGCCTCCTCTAATGGTCATTAATTCTAGTAATGGAATCCAGGAAGGCCATTGTTTCACCCCAGCGAGGATAGTTTTACATTTATTTTAGAAAAAAAACGTTGAGGTTGTGCTTTCAGGCTTTTTTTTTTTCTTCT